>JAZKJV010000054.1:1019595-1199931 GCA_037367405.1 Ottelia alismoides
AATACCTGAGGGTGATGTGATCATAGATGATTGTATAACCATGACGCTTCTATTCCGAGGGAGTGATGAAACATGTTTGGATTTTAGTGGCTCCTCTCAGTAGAGAAGCAATATGATCTTGGTCCAAGTGTTGGACATTGGTCTGAATGAGATTCAGATGTAGATTTGCGGTCTTGATTTAATCAAGCATCTATGGGAGGTCTGTGAGATCTGGATTTGAGATGAGATCTCAACATCCAAGTCACTATACGTGGAACAATACAATCGTCATGTCCTTATTTCCAAGTATCTGCGAAGAAAGCACATTATTCCTGAAGGAGTTCAAGAATAATTTCATTGATGAATTCTGTATTCAAGCAACGAGAATAATCTAAATAGGATTCATATTGTGAGAATGATTATCCAAGATAATTAAATAGAATTTAATTATTAAGGAAACACAGATTGTGGATAATGTCATCCATAGTATCTGTGTATATTATAAATATAATTTATAATATATTAGAGAGAGGGCACTTTTGTAAATAGCATTTATTAATTGTTAATGTGAACTGGATTCACATTAAGCAATTAATTGGAAATGTAATTTACAATTTTGTTTGGGTTGTGAATATGATTCACATATTTTCAATGGAATGACTGAAATATTCACTAATTAATTTGGAATTAATTTAGTGGATAATTTTACAATAAATATTATTGCAAATAATTAAGAGATAATGAGATAAAATAAAAATGAGATAATCCACCACCATAATGAGGTGGCGTCACCCATGAATTGGTCATGGGTGACGCCCCATGATTTTAGGGTGGATTATTATCCCCTTTTAATTATTATCCTATTATCTTGTGATAATTGATTTTATTGAATTAAATTATATTGATGATAATGCAACACATATTTAATTTAATATAAATTAATATGTTGTTGTTTTTGAACAACAACGATCATGGTCATTGATTAATAACACATATCAATCTAACCGTCGGTTTTGTGTATGCCATGGATTGTGATCCATGGACTCCCAAACTAGTATATAAAGAGGGCAACCCTAGCCTCTTGAAAATACATGCATAGTACAGATCTACTCTCTCTCTCTCTCAACTCTCATTCTCGCCCATCTCTCTCTCTAAAGGTGGTCGTCCACCTTAAGGTCTTGAGGGAATAACAATCGCATCTACGCCATCGTGTTGTCACTTTGATTGCTCGTGGATCTCCATCTTCTTTGGGGCTTCTTGCTCTAGAAGGAGACGTCAGATTTCGTTGGACGAAATCAGGAGATTCAAGTTTTGGATCTTCATCGAGGATTGCGGGAAGCATGCGTCTCATCATCGCGCCCGCAAGTGCCATCTTCGTAGATCGGACTTGAGTCAGGAGGATCTCTTATTTTAGAGATTTAGTGATCGCAACCACACTTCGAGAGGTATTTCTAATACTTTATGGTTAGATGAAAAGATCCAAGAAACGTTCTTGTGATCATCTGGTTTCATCGTATGATTTATTTATTTTTAAATTCCGCTGCACCTAGCGACTAGTGCGACTAGTCGCTCCGATTGCATAAGATGCGATCATCACGCTTCTCTGATGCGCTTGAGGATTCCTCATATACTTCATTTAGGACTTTTCAGGTCAAGTAACTTAATTCTTTGAGTTCATAAGGCTATGTTCACATGTCATCTTGATTGGTCTAAGAAAAATATTTAACAACACACGCATGACCCTTTTAGACAATGACTTGGACAAGCACTCTTTACGTAGATCAAGATGGATGAGTAGGAGGTAGAATCATCTATCTTGGGAAAACAAGCGAGTAGAAATATTCGCGGTCACAATAAGTGGCCAGTATGTCTCAACCTAGTCTTGTGGTGCTGACGTCTAACGATGGGATGTTGTGGGTTGCAATAAAGATTCAAAAAAGGGATAGTCTACTGGCTCAAGAAGAAAAAATACTTATGTACATATTGCACTGTGTATATATTCAAAAAAATAAAAGGGAAAAATTCAAAAGCAAGGTATATGTTTCAAAGTCTTATATCAAGGAAGCCCGCAGTTGGATACTTGGCTACACTGGTCAAGCTCCGAAGATATGTGGTCGCACTAGCCATAGCCCATTCTCTTCTCTACCCCCTCTTCTTGAGGTGATTGTACTTGAACATAGTAGGGAATACCCCACTCCTTGAGAAAAGAGTAACTAGACCATGGAATTAGGGTTACCTTGTTAGATGATGTTGTTTCTTTGCCATTTCCAAAGAGGGGAGATATATTTCACTTATACAGTACAAGTAAAGACTCATGGTCGTAAGAGTTTGCGTATGTAGACTTGTTCTGACCTGACTATTGAGGTGACCTGAACATAGAACTGTCGAACTTGAGGGCTATAATCTTAAATCTTATTCCTAATAAGGTCACAGAACTAATAATCCAAAAGTATGACTGATCTCCATACTTTGATTTTATGAAGAAAAGTTTAATAATCTATACTGTTCTAAGTTCTTTATTTTTCCTTTATTATTTTTATTTTAGTCACTTATTCTTCAAATAAGTGTTTGATACAGTACTAGCAAAGCTAAAGTATGAGGGGATGATAAATCTACATTTCATCATCTTTGTTTGATTAATTTAGATTAAAATTCCTTACAAAACACCGATAAATATAAATATCTCTCCTTTTACTAATCTCCATTCTTGTGTAAATATTAAATATTTATCATTATTTTAACCTAAAAAAATAAATAAAGGAAAAATAAAAAAACTAGAAGACTGTATATATATGATAAATCAAACTAACTCTGACCCTAATAGAAGGTCAATACTTGACATGATCGATAAGGAATAAAGGAGGAGGAGATAAGGCCTATTGACCAGAATAATCAAGAAAACTGATCCTCGCTTTGTATATTCATCATTTTACATTATTGTATATATTTTATATTTGTCTATTATTTTATTCATCATTAAATTCATCTCAAATAAAAATATTTTCTTCTTGAAACTTGTGCATAAAAATGAATTGTAAATATTAAAAATAATTACAAGAGGAATCATTAAACAGATTGTAAATAACAACACTTTAAAAAGAAACAAAGCGTAGCTTGTCAGATCAATATTTTCTCTATAAAAACTCAGAATAAACCAAACCAACTTTCATTGCAATCCAAACTAAATAATTTTTAAAATTTAAGTGGTTTCATAAAAGTCAGAGTTAAGATGTGAAATGTGGCTTCTTGGAGTGCTATTGTATATCATACCTATGTATATTATTTATGTCTATTTATTTTTTCTTAGTATTTTTGTATAGATTGTATTTTAATTATTTGTATATATTGTATTTGCTTTATATAAAATAAAAATAAAAATCATAAAACCAGAAAGTAACTAAAAGCAAAATTGTGTATATATTGTATATGTATCATACACTTATATTGTAAATATCACTATTTATTTAACCTAGTAATCAAATCATAAAAATCAAATAAAAGTACTCTTAAAATACTTATAAAAGTTTATAAAAATAATAAATTATAAAATTACATTTATAAAAATAAATAATAAAAAATATTGTGTCATATATATAGGTATTTATACATATGAATAAAATATTTTATTTATTTATACATGTGTATATAACTTATTTCAATCATTAAAAATCACCATAAATAAGTTTATTTATGTACTAACATATTTTATTTTCAAAACTTCTCATTTGAATTCATATTCCATTTTATTTTTAATTAATTTCACATTTTCACTTATTTTGTCGTTTAGTTGTTTTGTCCTGTAGTGTAGTCATGCCATGATTAGTTGAACCAGGGTCTGTTGACTCGAGTCAACTTCCCAATCTCCAGCTTTGCATGATTAAACCATTCGTCGGTCATCCTTCTCCTTATTTTCCTACTCTCTCCAGTCGCTAACTACACCCTCTTTCTTCTTCGATCTTATAGTTCTAACAACCAACTTCAATGTCTGGTCATTGAATCCTTCTTTCATGCCTCGGTTCGTAGGATTTTTGAATTTCAAAACTCACCATTGCCTATGCATACTTATATCTATCCAGATCCAAAAGCTTTGGCTGATCAGATTTTCGTGAGGTTCCTCGCCCGAGATTGAGCTAAGAGAGAGTAGTCGATGACAATGCATCTTCCTCCTAAATTAGGAGAGCGGGACGCTCTTGAGAATCAAGATCCAGCACATCGCCAGAGTTCCACCAGTCACGTTGATGCTTCTTCGACTGTCACATCGAATGGGCTATAATCCACCTTAATTCATCCATTAAGTAAATTTAGGTGTTAATCTTTTAACTTATCTTTTTAATTTTGCTTTCAATTCTAAATTTTGGTTAAAATTTGATCATCTTTACTGAGCTCTAATCTTCTCAATCGAAGGCTCTCACCTCCTTCTATCCAACCCTCTAATCACATTTGCCCCAACCTTCTTCACCTTCTACCACACTTTTTCATCTCAGATCGCACCAGATCTGACATTGGGCCTTCCTTCTGATCACGCTCGGCAGAGGCATCCATTCCCTTCATTCCCTATTATTTCATGCTTAATTATGTCCTCGGAGTCTTTTTCTCCGAGCGAATAATTAACCCACAGGTCCTCGGATTGCAACTGGATCACATAAGCATTATCTGGAGCTCAACTTCATATGATGAACAACTTAACTCCCAGATCCCAAGATCATGCATCATCAAAGTTCAAATCTCCATAAGTCGACGGAGCGGAGCAGCGGGAAGTTGTGCGGACCTTCAGAAGAAGCTAGTGCCCTAGATTGACCGATTTAACACCAAGAATGTTCCAAGAACGTGAAGAACCGATGAAGACTATGAAGAACATATTTTCCCTCAAATTTTTGACAGACCCCTTATATCAGGACATATTTCTATGAAATTTTTGGCATAATTTCCCTTATATGAGGACACATTTCAAAAGATAAATTGAAAAAGATTTCTTTATAAAATCATCGTGAGGAAAACATTATCAAAACAAAAGGAATATAATAGAACTGCAAGCGATAGAGAATCGGTAGACACCACGCGTCTTAGGTGAGTGAAGCATGTGACGAATCACATGGTTCACTTACGTGCCTAGAAGCATGCACCTAAGTAGGGTGTTACACATATTTTCCCATTAAAACAACTATATAAAAGAGATACTGAGTCGAGATGTCTCTTGTTAAGGTTGAGTAAATCATACAAAGAACATGTATGCTCGTTGACGGTAGAGATGCCCACTCCCGAGCAGGACTATGCTCATATTTCACCTTGAACCATAACATAAAATGAATTTGAAAGGAATACAAATCGAAAACCTAGCTTGAAGAAGAAAATGAATAAAAAACCTAGTTCACAATTAGAGCTTACTTACCTCATATACAAAACCAATTAGGAGAGGACTGCACTGTCTTCCTCTTCCTCACCCTCTCGACAATGCTTCGCTAGCGCTTCTTCCCTACCTCCCTCTTCTCCTTCCGACCTCTCGATCCTAGCTCTCAAGGTAGTTGTAGAGTAGAGGATGAATGGGCGGGGTCTATTTATAGGCTTCAGAAAACTGCAAACCATGGTTTAACCCTAACCACAATTGGCGACCCATGATTTTGGCCAATACTTATCCAAAACTTAAGGTTTAAGTTAGAACCTTCTAGAAGCTTCTAGATTTGCTAATGATACTTAAATAGCATTAACCACGAGTAACTTTCACTAATCATGAATTAATTTTCATGATTCATGATTAACTTTTGCTGATATCTGATTAGTGTGCTAATGATGATTAGTGGTTCTTAATACTTATTAGATTAATTAGTTTTAATGATGGTCATTAAGGGTTAATGACATCATAAGCCTCTTTAGCTCTCTCTCTTCCAGAAATCATAACAATTCAAAATAAAGTTCGATTCACACGAAAGAAATTCTATTGGTTTCCTTTTGACGAGCGGATCTTATGATATAGGATATGAGAGAGGCCAAGTTGAAGGATTTACAGAAATAAATAATAGGATTATTACTTCCTTCAGAGAAGACTACTCATAGATATCCCCCATGGCTATAAAAGAGAAGGCAATGCATCTCATTTATAGTATGCTTGTTCTTCCTAATAATTTTATTGCCTTGAGAATCAAAAGAAGAGAAGAGTCTTGAGAATTTATTTCTCATACACGTCTACTCTTCAAGACCCTACATGTCCATCTTGTCAAGCCTCTCTTCTCTCCTTTGGTGTAGCCTTGTAGAGGAGAAGATCGTCTCCTTCTCCATGCTCCTAGTGCGCGAAGAAGGATCAACTTCATATAACAAAATCAGGAACTTGGTCATTCTTGCGTAGACAAGATCAAGAAGATGACTTCGAAGTTCATGAGAAGCAACATGACTCATTATTGTGCTCACGATAAAGACAAGCACATGTCTAACTTGATTAAGGAGGTCTCTTGCTTTAGAGACTCACACTTCAAGAGGTGTTCATGATCTCATCTAGATATTCATTACAATATTAGAACTCATGTTAGTAAAATTATTTCCCTAAATTAATGATTTCTTAATGTATAAAAGTTATGCCAACATTTCTTATTCGTATGATGAACACACACTGTTTTAAGCAAATAGTTTGCTATTTTTCATGTTTCCATGATGCAAAGTTCATAACAATTTATTTACTTCATTCATCATGGGATGAGTCAATCTCAAGATTTGGAATTTTTCTGCTTCCATGATGCACGAGTCTTATAACCTACAATCAAATTCTTCTTCTTGCTTGATGAGGTGTTGAACATAGATCCACAAATCTAGAGTCGTGACCTTGTTGATTACCACGTTCAACATTTTCGAATTTAAAAACAAAGTACGGATGGGGTAATAACCAAACTTTGTGATTAGATTAAGAATCAATCAAATTCTAGATATCTAAATGTGAGGGAAATGTAATAAAATATGAAAATCACATGCATCTAGAAGATTATAATCTAATAAAAGGAAGAATGGAAGTTCTGAGATGGAAAGGTGTAGGGCCCTTCAGTTCTAAGAGGTGAGGAATAGAAGAAATACAGATGAAGAAAGGAACTATTGATGAGTGTTAGACGAGGGCATGGGAGGAGGTTGGGAATAGTGGGGTGGGGGCGGAGGAGGTCAGGGGATGGGGTGAGGATGTGGGTGGCAGAAGAGGAGGAGGCCGAAGGGCTTGGGCCGAAGGAGGTGGGGGCGACAGAGGTGGAGGTGGCAGAATGAAGAAATTTATAGAGGAGGAGGAAGAGGAAAAAGAAAAAGACATATACCATAACTATTCAATATAATTACCCTTGTGTCCTAAAAGTTAAGATTCGTTTAGGACATGTATGGATACAACTAACCTGAGTGACACTAATGATAAAACTACAAGAAGTTAGACAGACAGCAAATACTCAAAAAAAGAGGGGCATACCGAATATTTCAGAAGTTAAAAGGAGTAAGTGATAAAAGGCTTTGGTTATAATGCTTAATTTTGAGTTGCAATCAACCTTGTGAGATTTTTCCCTATACATAAGAGGTTTTCCACATTAAAAATTTCTCGTTCATCTGAGATTGAATTTTATCTTGGTTGACATAAAGTATTGAATTTTATCTTGGTTGACATAAAATATTGGATTCACTTATCAATTTAATGCTTTTTTTCACAACTCGATCCTTTACAGCTTCTATAAATTGCAATTTTTAACCATCGATGTCAAAATTAAAGCTCTTCGATCTTCTATGTAAAAAAATTGCAAATGACGTATCAATTCATATCAGCTATGATTTATGCCAAGACACGATTTATTGTTAAACTAGTTTATAATTGTTGCAGTCCTATTTTATGCGGAACACGAACCCAACTTTGTGGCAACTGCAAATATCATAAAATGGTCTATTCTATAAAGAATGAGTTGCACTTTAATTGTGATGTGATTTGTTATTCTACGTCTCTATTCCTCTTCTCCACCGCCATCACCACTTTTTCATGAGCAAGATTCCCCATGATAGATACAAATGTATTGTTATTCATTTTAAAATATGATGAATATACAGAAACATAAAATTTTTAGATATTGAAAATTACTGACTATATATATACTCAAATATGGATATTGCACGTAGTCCCGGTCTTGGATACAAATATCAAATATATGAATATGAATAATCCTATGGATATTATACCACACTGACCTTATTGTTAGAAAGAATATTTTTACGGAGTTGGAAATAATGGCCAACAAAGCAAAAACTACAAATAAAACATTATTTCATACCAAGTAGACTAATGCACTAAATTAAATAACTTGTATAACTTGTAACTAAATAGCATAAGCATCGTGTCTCTCAAGTGCTATATATCATGGGTGACTCTATAACATGTTTAGTTATATGTTTACATACACGGATTCGGTAATACTAATATTTGTATTCCTTTGGTACCTTTATCTGTATCCGTAAGTATAAAAAATGATCTTGTTTTTTATCTTCATCGATAAAAAAAATACGATCACTTTTTTATATGCATTGAAATATATATGGTATTGTTCATAAGAATTTGAAGGATTGTAGGGTTGAGGTGCAAAGATTCGAGGATAGGATTATTTTGCTAAAATTGGTGCTTGAAGAAGAAATTCTGAATATCATATCAGTTTATGCACCGCAAATTGGTTTAGATGAAAGGACTAAACAAGCATTTTGGGAGGATCTGGATAAGATTTTATAAGGAATCCCACAAAGAGAGATGGCTTATCATAGATGGAGATCTTAATGGACATGTGGGAAAAGATGCTTTAGGGTATACTAGTGTTCATGGAGGACATGGTTTTGGGGATAGAAATGAAGAGGGAAAAGTCATTCTGGATTTTGTAACGACATATTATCTTTTCATCGCAAACACTCTCTTCAAGAAGAGAGAGGAGCATTTAATTACTTATAAGAGTGGGGCAACTAGAACACAAATAGATTACTTTGCGTTGAGGAGAATAGATCGGTTGTGTTGTAAAGACTGCAAAGTAATCTCAGGAGAGAGTTTGACAACCCAACATCGCTTGTTAGTCTTGGATGTACAATTAAAAGGGTTGGTAAAGAAAAGGAGAGTTCCTAAGATCATTAGAAGTAGATGGTGGAATCTTCCACTGAAGAAATCAAACTTCAGGGAGAAGGTTTTAGAAGACTTATGTTGGGATTGTAGCAGAAGTGCAAACGAGATGTGGGAGGCAGTAGCATCTTGTATCTGAAAGGTAGCCAAAGAGATGCTAGACGAGTCAAAAGGAGGAGCTCCAGGTCAAAAGGAGCCTTGGTGGTGGAGTGAAGTGGTGCAAGAGAAGCTAAAAATTAAAAGAGTACGCTTTAAAGCTATGTCTAAGGATAGAACAAAGGAAACGGTCACAAACTACAAATTAGCTAAGGAGGAAGCAAAGAAGGCTACAAAGCGAAGCTAAGCCAAAAGATTATGAAGTTTTGCATAAAAATCTCGATTCTAAGGAGGGTGACAAGGATATTTTCAAGTTGGCCAAAGCAAAAGAAGGAAAGAACAAAGATCTTTCTCAAGTAAGATGCATTAAGGATGAGGATGATCACGTGCTTGTTACTCAGAAGGATATAGAGACTAGATGGGAGCAGTACTTCCATAAACTTTTCATTGGGGAAGGGAATAGAGTGATCACTTTGGGTGATCTAGCTAGTAGTGAAAGTTACTTGAATCATGAAAGCTATAGATGGATACAAAGAAAGGAAATAGAGGAGGCTTTAAAGGTTATGAGATCTGGGAAAGGTGTAGGACCAGATGACATTCCTGTCGAAGTATATAGAGTTTGGGGTGATCATGGTTTGGCTTGGTTTACGAATCTATTCAATGTTATTTGGCGAAGCAAGAAAATACGTGAAGATTGGAGGAGTATCGTGGTGCCTCTTTATAAGAATAAAGGTGACATTCAAAATTGTTCAATTTACAAAGGTATCAAGCTAATGAGTCACACTATGAAAATTTGAGAATGCGTGATCGAAAGAAGGTTGAGGCAAGTTTCCAACGTAAAAGAAAATCAATTTGGATTCATGCCAGGTCGCTCAACTATTGAATCCATCCATTTGCTGAGGAGAACAATGAAGATTTATAAAGCTAAAAGGAAGAACCTCCATATGATCTTTATTGATTTGGAGAAGGCTTATGATTCTGTCCTAAGAGAGATATTATGGAGAATTTTGGAGAAGAGACAAGTACATGTTCTATACATTAACCTCATAAAAAGGACATGTATGATAGGACTTTATCTTGTGTTGGGACCCCGTCTAGAAAGACTGGCTATTTTGGCATCAACATTAGTTTACATCAAGATTCATCTTTGAGTCAATTTTTTTTACTTTGATTATGGACGAGTTGACAAGTCTCATTCAGGATGAGTTGTATTGGTGCATGTTATTTGCTGATGATATTGTGTTGATTGACGAGACTAAAGATGGAGTAAATGAGAAGCTTGAGGTCTGGAGACATGAGTTGGAGACTAAAGGATTTCGTATAAGTAGGTCTAAGACGGAATATATGGAGTGCACCTTTGATGTAAGCAATGGCGAAGGAATCGATGTGAAGATTGGCGATGATAACATTCGGAAGAGAGATTCTTTTAGATATCTGGGATCTATTTTGCAACATGATGGGGAAATTGATAGAGATGTTACTAATAAAATAAATGTAGGTTGGCTAAAGTGGAGAGGAGCCTATGTTGTTCTCTGTGAAAGAAAATTCCTTTAAAAATTGAAGGAAAGTTTTACAAATCAGCCGTGAGACCTGCTATGCTCTATGGATTTGAATGTTGGCCTGTGAACCATAGACATGTGCAGAGAATGGTTGTAGCAGAAATGAAAATGCTAAGGTGGATGTGTGGACATATACGTAAAGATCGGATTCGGAATGATGCAATTAGAAAGAAAGTTGGTGTAGCTCCGATCGAGGATAAGATGCGAGAAAACTGCTTAAGATGGTTTGGTCATTTGCAAAGAAAATCAGCTGATGCACCAGTTAGGAGATGCGAGTGTTGGTATGTTGAGACGACTAATAGAGTGCGAGTACTACTCAAGAAGTGTTGGAAAGAGAATGTACGAAGGGATGTTAATTTTTTGAATATAAACCCGAGATTGACCCAAGATAGATAAGAATGGAGGCGAAAAATCTATGTAGTCGACACTTCTTAATTGTGAGAAAAAACTTTGTTGTTGTTGTATTGAAATATATATAGTAGCGAAAAATTAGGAGTATATCTCTAAATCTTGTTGCATTGATCAACTCTTGCTGCTCTCTTTCCCCCCTAATCTCCTCATCTTCACTACAAATCTGCCTTCTTTTATTAATCATATAACATAAAAAAACAAAATTAAAGCAAAAGGAGGTGATGGGTGAAATTGCAACCACCACCCCGTCCTCCTGGCACTACCTTCCTTTAAAAACACATTATCTTCCAACTCCTTCCTTCCTCCTCCAGTCCACCACTCCCATCAACAACATGGACCTTCCCAGCCCCTCCTCCTCCACCAACTTCATCACCTCCCGCAAGCGCCTCAAGCTCTCCACCCTCCTCCCCAAATCACACAACCATCCCCAACCATCCCCCAACAACAAGTGGCGCTCCCCCGCCCAAGAGCGCCTCTACCGCGATCGCCTCCTCGACGCCCTCCGCTCCACCACCACCAACTCCACCGCCCGTAATTCACGCGATACACACGCCATAAAGGCCGCTGCCGACTCCGCGCTTGCTCTCACCGCCCGCGGATCTACCCGATGGAGCAGAGCAATCCTCTCCCGCCGGTTGAAGATCAGGAAGATGGCCCTTCGAGCTGCCGGGAAGCTCCGGAGGAAGCGACCAACCAAATTTTCCCAGCCGGAAAAGAAGGTGGAGGGGAAAGTAGGCGAGAGGCTCCGCCGGCTATCGAGGCTCGTGCCAGGTTGCCGGCGGGCTTCCACGGGTTCTTTGTTGGAGGAGACGGCTGACTATGTTGCTGCCCTTGAGGTGCAGGTGAAGGCGATGCGTGCGCTCGCCGACGCGCTTGCCGCCGCAGCGATATCCACCCGGGTAGAGGATGCCGGGAGCTGAGTTCTTGTTGTATGAATTCTTCTTCTACTCTGCCTCATCTTTTTTCCCCTTCAATTTTCCCCTTTTTAGCTTCTTCTTGTTGAAAATAATGATACTATTATGATTGGGTGGTGTGGAATTGGGCTTGGGATGATCTGTTGTAAGTAAGGTAATCCATGTTGTTGCGAAGAGATATAGCATATAGCAATTAGCAAACCAAACAGAGTTGGGTGAGATTGAATCCATTTCTCTTCTTCACACTTTTTCTTTTTACTTCTTTTGCAATTTGTTGGAGCAATCCATACTGCTAATTTGTGAGAATTTCGATCTTCTCTTATTTTCTTCTCAATCATGGCTTTGTCTGTGAATCTTGTTAGAATTCCTATTTGAACTAGTAATCATGGTGTTCGTCGATGAAAAAACACTTAAAGGCTGGAAGATCATTGGACGGAGATGGATGTTGAGGCTGCTACCATGTGTGATTCACTGTTGATTATGTTTCCATGTTTTCGCTGCATCATTAATCCCACGACCTCTTGAATTGGGCATGGTTCAATATCTTTAATTCATGTCTAAGTTCAAATTAGCTGTTTGATTTTGATTCTATAACTTAATTTCACTATGGTTCTTCTTAGGTGTTTTCTCGAGTATTACTGAGGTGAATGCCTGATTTCTGATGAGGATTCTCATCTGTATATGACGTGCAAATCCTAACTTTTACATTCATTCCCAGTTTTTCTGCTTTCTCTAAGAGAGAATGCTTTTGAATTAGTTGGGTGGATTGTTTTAAAATTAAATTCATGCAAAGATGCACCTGACAGAAGTGGGTGGCCATATTTCTTTATTCCTTCTCTAAAATTATGAGTTCATCCCTCCATTGGTTGGGTTGGGCGTGGTGTTGACATGTGGTGTCATTATGTATGCCCAAATATTGTAGTTAAGGGAATCATGTTTGTTTATGTCGCCATTTGAATGGTGAGCCCCGCCCCCCACACACAACTCCCACTTTGATTTGTACTCTTTTTCTTTAAAATTTCTCTAGTATAGCGCGTTTGTTGAGCAGAATAGCTGAACATACGATTCTGTCCATTTCCCACGCTGTTCTTTTCCATCCTCATATCATGAACAATGCTTGTTTGATGCCGTGATATGGATCGGGTATTTTGGGCTCCACGACTTAGTTGTTGAATATCTACATTCACACAAGCTAGCCAATGTGCACATCTCCATATCAACTTCTTTTAACATATTACTAGGTGATAGTTTTGTTTTGGCACAGGATGATTTGGTATCAAGTGGCAGTTATGTTGGACAAGTGTGCCCACGATGGGCTATTATGCAATAAAAGTTATTGCAGATCATTCCTTAATCTGAAATGAAGAATAAATAATTTGCATAATATGTCCCTTAGTACAGTTATGATTATGTACCATGACCTTCTCGATATCATACATATGTTGATCCAAATGTTGAATCATAGAAGTTGGTATAGGGTTGAATATCTAAAGAGTTAAATTGAGGACTTAACCACATCATCAAGTGATTATCAAGAAGGGATCTTCAGTCTAAGATGGAGATGGAAATCATTACTCCAAAGGCTGTCATTCGACCAACCTCTTGATGCATGCCCTCTGCAAAGGAATAGAGATTCGAAGATGTTGGTGAGTTAGGTAAAGAGTTGACTTAACGAGATCGGGATAACTGAGACCTATGTCATATGCTGTCACATTAGTTTGATGACCTAATCAATGTCTATGCACCGACGAGCTTGTGTGCATACGAGATAATATGAGTAATACGATCTCTCAAGAGGATCATACATGTTCACTACATAACTGGAAAATATGATCTCACTCGTGAGATATTGGGATAAACCAAATTCCAATATTGATCTTGTTTTGGAAACAAGACATGATTTGAAGGTATGATATATGCTTTTGGAAGTATATGATCGACACCAACTCCCAATGATTAAATGAGAAATTTATCGATAAAATCATATAGGAGACAATCCAAAATAAGATCAGAACTTCATGTTTAATCATGTTCTTCCGGTATGCATGATGTACGGGTACTAGAAATACTCAATGGTGATGTGATCGTAATCGATTATATAACCATGACACTTTCATTCCTATGAAGTGATGAAAAATATTTGGAATTTACTGACTCCACTCACTACACTAGTTATCCAATCTTAGTCCAAATACTGGACATTGATCCGAATATGATTCGGATACAATGAGAAGATTGGATATTTTAACTAAATCAGACAACTCTGAAAGGTCTTCTAGATTTGGATATGAGATTAGATCTCACTATCCAAGTTTCTATACATGGAGTATACATTCGTCCCGTCCTTATCTCCATGTATCCGAAGAGATGGCACATTGTTCTTGAAAGAGTCAATAATACTTCCATTATCGATAGTATCTGAGCATTGAAAATTGATGATTTAATAAGATTTAATGATCATTAATAATACATATATAATTCACACTATTGGACATATATAGAGGGTCATCTATGCTAATTAGATAGGATTCAATTATCAAAGATAGATTAATGTGGATATCACTATCTACAATAATCATAAATATTGTGAACGTGATTCATAATATCATAGAGAGATTTAATTGTAAATAATATTTATAATTTTTAAGTAAATGTGATTTGGATTCATATTATACAATTAAATGTGAATTGGATTCATATTTTACAATTAATGTAAATATGATTTACATTTAATATTGGATGGATGGATATGATTCATAATTAATCAATGGGTTTTTATGCAATTGTTACAAATAATTTGCAAATTATTTAGTAATATTTTGTTGACAAATAATTCTATGAACAAGGATTTGATGTAATGAGATTACATTAAAAAGAAATTGGAGAGAGATTATCTCTCTCCAATCTCAAGGTGGACGTCTATCCTTCATAAGATGGAGCATGCTATCATTTTTCTTCATTCTTGTAAGGTGGCTCTCTTCTTTCTTCCTATTCATGAGAATGGGATTGATTTAACTGAACTAAATTGGTTTAAGATTGTCTTCAAATTATTTTCTCTTTTAAAATTTGTTATAATTTTGCAAACTGTTGTAACAAAATCTTGGCCATTATTTTCAATTTAGAGTGCATCTTCAACATCCAATTTGGTATAAAAGAAAGGCAAACCCTAGCCCTTTCCTTAACACATGATAATTAAGTTGACGCAAAAGTTGCAACAACACTCTCTACACGTGCTCCATCTCTCTCTATCTCTCAACTCTTAGTGGTCATCCACTTAGGGTTTTGTTGAGAGCTCCATCGTTGTCGCACTGCCGTCATGTTGTTGAACTTACTGCTTGTGGAATTTCATCTTTTTATACGTCTCGTGATCTTGTAGAAGTTGAATTTTGTACAATAAAATTAGGAGGTTTCCCACTCGGATCGTCACCTTGGGTTGTGGGAAGCAAGTGTTTCATCCACATGACTACAAGTGCTCTCTTCTCGGATCGGGCTTGAGATAGGAGGTCTCTTCCTTTAGAGGATATGATATTACAATCATGCTTCAAGAGGTAATCCTTATACTTGTGTGATCATGATGAAACAACGTGGAAATCATTCCAATTTTATGTTGTTTCATAATTTTTTTTAATTTTTTGTTGCCCCTTTCGACTAGTATGACTAATCGACCTAGTTCGTATATGATACGATCTCCAAGATTTAGTGATGCATGAGTCGATTCTGACTCCTTTCAAATGGTATCAGAGCCTTGGTTAAAGGTCTTGGATATGATCCAAACCCTAAGGGAATAATTGTTTGGATATTAGATGCACATGAACATGTTATTTTTCACGTAGATGCGATATCGAAATGATTTTGTGCATATATGATATGGCTACTATTTTGGTACGTTATGAACGAAGTTTGTGAAACCTAATCATGTTTAGAATGTCTGGACATGACTCCAAAAGGTTTGCCAAAAGATTGGTGACGATCGGGTATTAATTCTGATACGAAAAATTCATGCAGTGTGTTGTTTTTTTTCATGATTTTCAGACCTGTAACTTTACAAATTTTAGTTACTATTTACCTACCATGAAACATGTTATAAACACATTAATTATGTTAAGAGTTAACCAGCAAATTCTTTGATATTATTTCGCGTGATTTCGACTTTGTTTGCCCTAGTTATGTGATATTTAATGGAAATGGGTCGGAAGATGATTGGATCATCTTGATAATATTTTTTAATGTAATTATAATTCAACATAAATCATGGTATATTACCAATTTACCTTGATTAATTATTGTATTATACTTATTATAGAGAAATAATTGACAAACAACAACTTCAATGAATGATTGCTTCATGACAAAATCTAGATTGAAATTACAATAATTGTAGTTCAAGTTTTACATGCAAAACCAACTTCTTTACTTGATATGACTAGAAATTTAGGAAACATAAAAATACTTTAAAATACATAATTTTGGAGTGATTATTAGATAGTATCATACATGGTCGAAGGATTGATAAAACCCCTTAATATAGTTTGTATACCAATTATGTTGTCTAGAATTTGGAGATGATGATCTCTAGCCCTGGATATTCTAATGGGCTAATTAGTTGGTACATTGCACCATTTTTGCAGTGTAAAAACTCTTTGTTAGTATAATATGTATGATCTGACCGGATCCGTTTCAAGGAGTGGTGGCATAAGAAGTCTCTGCGTAGTTTAGCAACTAGATTGGAATAATAAAATGCACTAAGTGAGGGTGTATACTATATAGTAATATCAAGCAAACGAATTATTTATTGATTGCATTGGATTAATATCAATTTAATAAGATTAAATTAATATATTCTAATTAAAATACACAGTCTATATATGATAGGACTGAATTTCCTATGAAGGGTTGATTGCGAGAATATGATTTAAATGATCAATCAAAATTTGAATGTGATATGGAAGGTGAATGATTCCATTGCCATGGATTGCACGATGGAGATGCCTATGCGAGTCATAGCTCCGACATACAATCACACGTGGATCGATCTCTTTGCTTCTCGAAAGAGCAATGTCGTATGCATAGTGAAACCAATATTGTTCCCCATATTATTGAGGTGGCATTGGATTCTGCATAGCGAGTACTATTCCTGTTGACGGTTGATTCAATTGACAATAGGTCAACATTACCTTATGGATGCTGGGCTCGAGTGTCAAAGATCGAATTGGGCAATGCAAGCTGGACTTACAAGGTGAAAAAAGATCCCGCTTCCTTCACTGAGTTGCATTCTCTCATATTATTGGGGTGTGGTAAAGGTGGAAGGGAGATCCTAGATCTCGCTTGAGGTACTTTGGTTAGCATACATCATGCTTTGAACATTAGAAAGGGAGTGAACTTTCAAGGTAATAAAAAACGATACAACTTTAATTTAAAATAATAATAACTTAATCAAAGTAAATATATTTTTGCAAATGTTCTTTTTTCATATAATCTTTAATAAATCCACTCAAATCTATATTCAATCATAACCAATACAGTAACATGGATTGGATCCATGATCAATATGTAGTACTTGCGGTTGGACACATAATATATTTGGTTGCAATGTGCAAGTTTTCTCATAATAATGAAGAATGCCAATTAAATAGACATTAGAGCAACAACCTCGGGTTTGTGTATAAGTGTCATCATTAAGCTTCGTATTTTTCATATTTTATGAAAGAGAAAAAGAAAATATAAATGTTGAAATATTCTTATATTGGAATCTCTTGAGACATGCTCTCTTTGAGGGACCATTTATCTTAAGCAATGGTCGTTTATAGACCAAGGAAGCATAATAGAAGCATGAGTTCGACCCACTTAAGAAGGAGAGACAAAGAGTTGATTGTACTTATGTGACTTTGATTAACTGAGATGCCTGGTCTACTGTTCCAACAAGGTTGGAACAATAATCGTCATGATGAGTAAGTACTCAATTGATCAACAATCAACCCACAATGTATATCAAAATGAAATGGTGTGAGTTAAAATTTATTACAACTCTACATAAATATGTATAGGTGTAAGTATGGTAGAGTGTCGAACACTAGAAACCAAACAAGTGTAGAAAATTATCGCTAATTATTGTTAATTTATAACATTTTTTGGATTTTTATCTTTTTTGTTTTTATGTGGATTTTTAATTATATTTATTTTTTAAATTATTTTATTTTTGACATTAATTTTAAATTTTGTTTTTAATTTGCAAAATTTTAATTTGTTTAGTTTTTGAAATAAGATAATCAATTGTAAAAATTTAGATAACGTATATAATATATATAGATGACAGTATAGATAATATCTTTTCGATTTTTAAATATGTATAATATATTTAAAATAAAAAAATAAAAATATTTTTTGTTTTCGATATTTTTCTATGCTTTTAGTAATGTTTATGCTATTTTTCTCATTTTTATGAATTTTTAAAATGATAAAAAAATGTCATATAGTGAATATATTAAATTTGCAAGTTCAAAATTAACCATAAATTTTTTTATTATATACTATATATAATAAAGCAATTAGGTATTTTTGGATTTGTTTTTTTTGCTAATTTTTATAAGATTTTAAGGATTTTGAGATTTTTATGCTTTATAGTGTATTTTTAGTGATTTTTGGACATGTGATGAAATATACTAAAATCTTAATACTATATTTTTTGGTATTTTTGGATACATATTTGAAAATTTACGGATTTCCCATTATTTTTAGCATAATATAGGAATTTAATACAAACAAAATACACAAAATAAAATACACAATAGTACAAGGAACTATTCGTAATTTTTAAAACTAAACATTCATTTCATAACATGTCCTAGAAATATAGGGTGAAATTCATTAAATAAACAAAATAGCATCGTGTGGAGAATCACATGAGATGACCTGGCAATGACCTAAATGCAAATACATGAAAGTTCGAGGCCCAACTCACAAAATAACCTAATTATTTTACATGTGAATTAATATTTATCTGACTAAATTACAACACAAAAATATTAGAGGGATTTGATGTAAATATACCAACTAAGGCACGTGAGAGGCAACGTGTAGATGATCCAACAACTGATGTACGCCATTTAATTACATTGACATCCATCAATACATAGCTCTTTGCTTTAAATCAACATCCTAGATTAGATTGTGGCCAAGCTTCTGATCTGACAGCTACTGAGGGATCGTAAAGAATAGGGAAGAACAAGATCTTCCCTGAGCTTTAACTGGGCCTATCTTCTTCCCTCGGCCATCTATTTTGCTTGGGAGAGATGCAAAACGGTCTTGACACGGTTCCTCACATGCTGTGACCTTCAAATGTGTCCAGGCCTCACTAGAAGAGTCATGGAGCTCTTCTCTCTTTTGTTGCACCTGGGAACTTCAGATGTGGATTGATTCCACCCTAGGTGTGGTCCTTTGTTCCAATCACCTGCATCGAAATATTATGGGCTCTATGTCGATGCTCCTCGACCTGAAATGAAGCTAGAAAGCACGATGAATGGTGTGTATGACATATCTCTAATGTACAACAAAAGGGGATATCAGGTACCTCAATATATGCAATATTGAGGGGATCTGGCGATACTGGAAGATGGAGAAATGAATGGAGGAGAAGATTGGGTGCTCAGGTGGTCGGAACAAGGTTGTATCACGGTGAATGATGGCCAGAGCCTAATGCTCCAAGGAATAAGTGTTTTAGATTTTATTGCAAAATAAGATGAAATGGTCTGAAATTAAAAGCTACACTAAACTAAGGACATCTCGGTTCATCTCCCCATATACTTAGGGTAAAGTGCCCCTACGTATAGACAAAGTATAAAAAAGTTGAGAGACAAAAAAGAGAACAACAATAAAAACTCAAATTACTCATCCCCTTTTACTTATGATTTGGTCATCCTTAGCATATTACTGTTAAAAGAAATGAATGAATAATACCGAAGAATGAAATAATTTGAACAAAATTGAAAACGAATAAAAAAGAAAAATATTTTTGGTCGCTTAATTGTCTGAATCTGTTGCTAATGATGGGAGTTCTTGAAATTCCACATTTATTAAAATAACAACAGACATGAATGTATCATACTCTAAATACGGCTTCAAGAACTATCCTTTAACCACAAAGGGTTGTGCGTTAGACGACAACTTAGATATAATGATGCTACTATTGTCACACACAGTCCACTAAAAATGGCACATCCACTTGCTCTTTAATTTGTTTGGGAATATCTTCAACTTTGCATAAAAAAGCTACACCGTCTGTTCAGGTTCGAAAGTCTTTCTTTTAATATGCTTGTCATGCCAACTTTTGACTTTCTCCTTGTACATCGGGATGTTATAGTATGCATAGTCTCTGAATTCCAGGAGTATATATAGATCAATCTTCTGGTTCTAACCACTTAGCTATGATTCCAAATTACAAATGTTCACTGTCCAAAGAGATTTGTGAATTAATTTGATAGGCGTATTATAAGGATTTCAATAAACATGGTGATAGGGAGATATGCCTAATGGAGTCTTGTAGACCGTCTGATAAGCCTATCGAATGGAATCAAGAATTTGAGACTAGTTATTCATATCATGTCGTATAAGTTTCTGTATAATAGTCTTGATCTTCTTATTTGAAAGCTCAACAAAGCCATTAGATTGTAGGTGGTAAGGAGATGTGATACGATAATCAATGTCGTACTCCTTCACAAGCTTCTTAACTTATCTACTAATAAAATGTACCACCATCCGAGATTAGAATTTTAAGCATTCCAAACCACGAGATAATATTGTCCTTGATAAAGTGACAAACCGCACTCCTATCTACACATCGACAGGAATAACCTTCACCCAACTACTCACACAATCAATGAAAAACGAGATGTATTTGCATCCCTGATTATTAGGAAATGAGATAATAAAGTCAATACCCCAAGCATTACATACATCAGATATTTTAATGAACTTGAGTGGCATTCAATCTTTGGAACCAATGGTTCCCTCCCAATTTATGATAGTCAATGCAACCTTTCACATATACTACAACATCCTTAAATAGTGTAGGCCACTAGAGGCCACACTATATACTTTCATTGCCATTCTACTTCTATAATGGTGGCATCCTGCTTAAAGCCTATGACAGTGCTTGTGGATACTAGTATACTCCTCCTGAGGAATGTACCAATGTAAAATGCAATGCGTCTATTCCCTAAAAAGGTATGGATCTTCCCACTAGTAGAAATGAATATCAGACAAAGACTTGTCCTTTATTCATGTCCAATCTTGTTGAACTTTTCAAGACACGAGATAGTTCACAATATTAGCATACCAGGGGAGAGATGCAACACACAAAATTGATTCCTTGGGAAGGGTTCTGTGACCGATACACAGCACAACAGAGTCTCTATACATTCATTCTGGATAAATGATATGCTATCACATTCTTGACTTCTAGTGTACCTCTTATTTTGAATCAAATTCATGGAACATAAGGATCCGACAGAGTAGATGCGACTTGGCATCCTTTTTTTATTGCAGGTTCCAGATAACAGAGTGATCGGTGAAGATATTTACTGTGGAACCGAGAACGTGAGGCACGAACTTCTCGAGGTTGAAAACCACTTCCTGTAGCTATTTATCTATTACTATATAGTTTTTCTGGACCTCATCTAATATCTTACTGGCATAATTAATAACACAAGGTAATGCATGCCATTGATGTTCCAACACAACCCCGATAACGAAATCTGACACATCCTTCATGATCTTGATTGGGAAAGAGCAATCAGTTGGATATAGGATGGGCGCTTGAGTGACCAAATCTTTTAACTGATTGAAGGTTTGGAGGACTTTGTTATCAAGAATGCAATCTGTCTCCTTGTCTAACAGCTCTATGAGAGGCTGGGCAATCTTGCTGAAGTCTTAAATAAACCTTATGTAGAATCCGACATGCTCCTGAAAAGACCCACATGTCTCACTATTTTCAATGGCTGAAGTTTAGCAATAACATCCACTTTTACCAGATCATCCTCCATACCTCGTTTGGAGATGACAAGGCCCAACACAATTCCTTTGGTAACCCTGAAGTGGCTCTTCTCCCATGATAGCACTAATTCACTGCACGACATCTCTACAGTACTCGATGTAGATGCAAGAGATATGCATCAAAACTATCACCATATACTAAGAAATTGTCCATGAAAACCTCTAAAAAATACATATCATGTCGACAAACACAACCACCGTACACTTTTGGAATGTAGTGGGCGCATTGCACAATCCAAAGGGCATCCGCTTAAAGGCATAGATGCCAAACGGACAAGTAAATGCAGTCTTCTCTTAATCTTTAAGGCAATTACCACTTGGTTGTACCCAGAGTACCCATCCAAGAAGCAAGAGAACTCTTCCAATCTTTTAAGAACTTGATAAATAAAAGGAAGAGGAAAGTGATCCTTCTTGGTCGTTGAGTTCATGTGTTAGTAATCTACATAGGCACAAAATAGTGTAGGTACTTGAGTAGAGATCTCATCTCCTTGGTCATTCGTAACCACTATGATTCTGGATTTCTTCGGAACTACATGCAACGATCTCACCTATTTATAGTCGGAGATGTGATAAATAAAAGCATCCTCACACTACTTTGTGATCTCCTTCATTACAACTTCTCAGAGATTAGGATTCAACATGCACTAAAACTCGCAGGATGATTTGTTGTCATCCTCTTAGTATATATGGTGTGAACACGGCTTTATTTATACCTCATAGATCAGAAACATTCCAACCAAGAGCCTCACAGTTTTTCTTTATAAACTCTAGCATGTGAAATTCTCAATCAACGGTCAATCGCAAGCCGATGATGACTGGATACTACTTTGGCTCACCTACAAGGAAGGCATACTTAATATTTACCGAAAGCAACTTCAATGCTAGTGGAGTTTGAGTTGGCTTGTCAGAAACCTTTGAGTCTGGACTGGTGATCGGTTCATGATATGCCAATATTTTGTTGTCCACCTCTGTCACTCTTGGTTCAGACAATAAAATACCAAACATTCTGCAATTATTTCCTCATGTTGTGCTTGGGATGAATTTTCTTTAAATAAATTAATCAACTCATCTGCATGAATCTTGATTGTGCTTTCCAGGTCTTCCCCCCAAAAGAGGAATTTCTATGTCGAAATGTCATTCACTAATAAATCTGAATATCTAATTCTTCAATAATGTCATAGTCTTCTGTATGCGATGTATCTGGTTCAATTCTCTCAAATGTTTGATCTGCAGCTTATGATCTACAATCATCTCTATGCTTATGATCTACGATCACCTCTATGGTAACCTTGTCGCTGCAAAAGTGAAAGGTAATCTTCTAGATGCATAATTAACTACCGCTTCGGTTGTTCGAAGGAACGATCAACAAAGTATGATAGGAGTTTAGAGTAACAGTGTAGAGAATTCCATGTCCTGGATAATAAAATCCACTAAGAATTTAATGATTTACACGATTACAATAACGTCTTCCAATATATGCCAAGGTCGCTTAATGGATCGATCGGCAAGCTGAAGGATCATCCAATTTGATTTCAGCAAACCTATCCCAAATTCTTCAAGAAGAGATGTGGGCATTAGGTTTATAGAACAGACATTATCAAGAAGACTGTGCTCAAATATTTGTTCAAAGATCTCGCATCTGATTAAAGGGTCTCCCATATCTTTCTTTTTAGATTGGCGGTTACGAATCACTTTTATAGAAGTCATGGTCAGAATATGCTTCTCTTCTCAGTTGCTTCTATTTTTATGGGATTGATACTTTTATGTACATACCTCTTTCAGTCTTTCTTTTCACTAGGCATGTATTCCACTGCTTTCATTAACGGTATTTCTAGAAAGATGTTCTGTAAAATTTCTACAATCCTTGGATCGGACAATGGTGTTTTTAATTTTCTGGTTTTTGGTGTTTTTCATTACATCAGGAAATGGAATATTTACATCATCAAAATGTTTTTGAGATGATTAGAAGTGATACAATCATCCAGAACATGTACAGAATAAAAAGTAGACACAATGGCTTCGTCGACTTGTACATGAGATTCTGCATGCTTCTCCTTGGCTTGCACGGGTTGGCCACAATTGTTATTATCTTTTTGATATTTTAATTTTCTTCATTTTTTTGGTATTTTGAGTCTGATGCGGATCCTCTCTCTTCTTCATCTTCATCCCCACTTGATGCGGGATCAGCTGCTTCGAATGATAACTGCTGGCCTTTATTTTTCTCCTTCACAGTTTCAGATGGTTGTATGGTCGTACCGCTCCGGAGAGTCACATCATTAGATAACATAGATGGAGTATTCAAAGATGATGTTGTGTAGGGGGATTCATGACAAGCTACCAACTCTTTACGAAGGAAATTATTAGGGTTGTCTTTGACCTGCATATGACTGATGGTCTTTGCAGCAGTCAAGTCGTCCAACTTCTAACTCATCTCCGTCAAGTTCTTCATGAGCTAAGCCATGCAGTCAAGTGCGAGGCTCATCAGTGAAACCTCAATTGGTTTGATGTGATGAGAGTGCTAAAATTGATAATGGCACAAAGGTTGCGACTGGTAGTTCTAAGAATAATGATGAGGAGGTAACTATTGATAGTGTGGAGGAGGATACTGATTATGATGTTGAGAAGTCATGTATTGATGATATGATTGTTGTTGACGATATGTCGTCTAATGGTGGTTCTGTCTCCAACCGTTAGCATTTAGTAGAGGCTGGTAGTGAGAAGGTTGGTGCTGGATGGTTTTTTCACCTTGTTGTTAATGGAGCGATCATATGGCTAATGATTGACCCTACTGATGTCCTCCTCGACGAATTAATCGAGTTTCATTGCTTTAAATACCATTCACCTTTTGAATTTGTGGTGGAGGTGGAAAGAATGGCTCAATATACGTCGGGGGCTCAGGATGGTGCACGACCATCTATGTCTGCTTCAACTGCGGTGATGTGAACTGTGGCTACCCTTGACTCTGTGGATGTTGTTGTTCTTTCGGCTTGGCAAAAGTCTCGACTATAGAACTCATAGACTAACATGAGTTGATCGATCTCAACATAAGCTCTAACTGCTTGGTAATCTGGTCAAGCTTGTCCAGATTATTTGTTCTTTATTCGATCACATTAAATTTTCAAGGTCATGTGATCATTTCTCAATGTGCCCACCTTGGACAGATGGTTCCTGATAATGCTTTTGTTGGAACTCTCGTTTCATGTCCTCTTCGTGAGATGTCTCCATGTTGGCGGACTTATGGAGGATCCAAGGATTCTTCTACACGATGAAGATAGTGTGGTTGATCCCTTGGACATCTTCTCAAAGATTTGCCAGACAATGTCTTTGTCCTCGTGAAAGTGAGAGCCTCCATAGGTGACATCTACTGTCCTATGCTATATTGGTTCAATCCCCCGTAAAAGTTCTAGACCAAACTGGTCTTCTATATCATGATGGGGCATTTCTCTTGCATATATTTTAAGCATTCTCAAGCCTCGTGAATAGGCTCATGGGACAACTATGAGAAGTTTTATATCAATGCTCACATCATATTTAAACGGCCTAGGGAGTAATATTTGTGCAGAAAAGTCGATTTCAGCTTTTCCCAGGTCATTACCACCTTCCCAAAGTGATTTATTCAGTAGAAAGCCTTATCCCAAAGGTGGGAAGGTGGTCATCTTAACTAACTCCAATGAAATGTTAGGGTAGTGTATTGTTCCCAGATGCAGTAAAACTATTGCAAACGGATGTAGGGTTCCCGATATGTATTATCGTGGAATGTCGACAAGAGAGAGTATTTGTAGCTTAAGTCCACAATGTTCATGGATCTGCAGGATGAGGATCCACTCGGTAACATGACCGGATCTAGGGTTATATGTTTCTTTAATAGTCGGTTTTGGTACATCTCTCTTCTCATCCTCTCCTCCATGGTGTCCATCTACTTGATGTTCTCCTACTGCTCCTCCTCATCCTCCTTTGTTTTCTCTATCCCTACTCATCTCTATAAGCATTTCTTAAAAAGGATGTTTGAGTTTCGGCCTACGTGGTCAGTTGTTGTTGAATCGCTTGAATGGAGGAGAGAATATGCGAGTTGAACTTATTTTTCTCTACTTATTGTGCCTTCCCTTTCTAAGGAGCCATTTTTGGTTCAAAATATGATGAGGTTAAATCTAGATCAGGTTCTTGGTCTACAATAGGAAATATACCCCGATTAGTCTTGAAATATGCACCAGAAGATGAGAAATATTCAAGATTAGGATTAATCCTGAACTTTATTAGAGTGGGATATATGAATAGAGATTGATCTATCTCCATTTGAAAGAAAGAGAATTCAGGAAGAGAGTCATCACATATTTTAGGTGAAGAAAGAAGCGAGGAGTCTTGAGAGTGGTTTGCAAAGTTCGAACTCGTCTCTCTAGAATTGCCCCAAAATTTATTGGAGATGTTGGCAGGGGGAATCAATATGGGTGGTGTTCGCAGAGTCGGAACAAAACACCCCTGATCTAACATCTTGATAATTAAAAAGAAATGAGATGAGGAATTAAGATCATGAAGATGAATAAGAAATAAAGTGAAGTCTCAAAGTAAGTAAACATGGAAAGAAGTGATAAAAAGAAGTGAATAAAGATGACATTAGTATGCAATTCTTTTGATCTTTGACCTAAATAAATCAATCAGACCTCAAAAGAAGGGTGAGTTAACCTACACAACATGTGAAGCCGTAAGAGTTGAGCTATTTATCTTGGTAGCTTTCTTATTGGTTGTTTTCAAGCAAACTTGTTAGATTAAGCTAGCGCTACCCGTATATCAGGGTGAGTACTACCATACAAGTGTCATGTATTTCCCACTTCCTTTGTAACATGTAGCATGCACTTTTAACAATCATTGTTATCGAATCTGGGTCCACTACTCAACCAAAAATAGGGAGAAAGGAAGCCGATATAGCGAATCATGTACTTCCCCCAAAGGGTACTATTCATAAGGACTGTTCATGGTGTACTCACAAGCTTGCACTCTCAATCACTGCGTTGATCGATCACTTATTCAACACAACCAATGCACAATATATCTAAATAAAAGTGTGCATTCTCAAGCGTCGTGAATAGGCTCATGGGACAACTGTATGAAGTTTTATATCAATGCTCACATCTAATTCAAATGACCTAGGGGGTAATATTTGTGCAGAAAAGATGATTTAAGCTTTTCCCAGGTCGTTACCACCTTCCCAAAGTGATTTATTCAGTAGAAAGCCTTATCTTGAAGGTTAAATGGGAAGGTGGTCATATTAACTACCTCCAACAAAATGTTGGGGTAGTGCATTGTTCCCGGATGCAGTAAAACTATTGCAAACGGATGTAGGGTTCCCGATAGGTATTATCGAGGAATGTCGGCAAGAGATAGTAGTTGCAGCTTAAGTTCACAGTGTTCATGAATCTGCAGGATAAGGATCCACTTAGTAACATGACCGGATCCAGGGTTATATGTTTCTTTAATAGTCAGTTTTGGTACTTCTCTCTTCTCCTCCTCTCCTCCATGGTGTCCATCTACTTGATGTTATCCTCCTCCTCCTTTGTTTTCTCTATCCCTACTCATCTCTATAAGCATTTCTTAAAAAGGAGGTTTGAGTTTCGGCCTACGTGGTCAGTTGTTGTTGAATCGCTTGAATGCAGGAGAGCATATGCGAGTTGAACTTATTTTTCTCTACTTATTGTGCCTTCCCTTTCTAAGGAGCCATTTTTGGTTCAAAATATGATGAGGTTAAATCTAGATCAGGTTCTTGGTCTACAATAGGAAATATACCCCGATTAATCTTGAAATATGCACCAGAAGATGAGAAGTATTCAAGATTAGGATTAATCCTGAACTTTTTTAGAGTGGGATATATGAATAGAGATTGATCTATCTCCATTTGAATGAAAGAGACTTCGGGAAGAGAGTTATCACAGATTTTAGGTGAAGAAAGAAGCGAGGAGTCTTGAGAGTGGTTTGCAAAGTTCGAACTCGTCTCTCTAGAATTTCCCCGATTATTGGAGATGTTGGCAGGGGGAATCAATATGGGTGGTGTTCGCAGAGTCCGAACAAAACACCCCTGATCTGACATCTTAATAATTAGAAAGAAATGAGATGAGGAATTAAGAGCATGAAGATGAATAAGAAATAAAGTGAAGTCTTAAAGTAAGCAAACATGGAAAGAAGTGATAAAAAGAAGTGAAGAAAGATGACATAAGTATGCAATTCTTTTGATCTTTGACTAAATAAATCAATCAAACCTCGAAAGAAGGGCGGGTTCACCTGCACAACATGTGAAGCCATGAGAGTTGAGCTATTTATCTTGGTAGCTTTCTTATTGGTTGTTTTCATGCAAACTTGTTAGATTAAGCTAGCGCTATCCCTATATCAGGGTGAGTACTACCATACAAATGTCAAGTATTTCCCACTTCCTTTGTAACATGTAGCATGCACTTTTTAACGGCCATTGTTATCGAATCTGGGCCCACTACTCAACCAAAAAATAGGGAGAAAGGAAGCTGATATAGCGAATCATGTACTTCCCCCAAAGGGTACTATTCACAAGGACTGGTCATGGTGTACTCACAAGCTAGCACACTCAATCACTGCGTTGATCGATCATTTAATCAACAAAACCAATGCACGATATATCTAAAATAAAGCGTGTATGAGTCAAATTTATTATAACTCTACGTAAATATGTATAGTTGTAAATATGATAGAGTGTCGAACACTAGGGATCGAACGTGATAGCTAAAATTATTACCAATTATTGCTAATCAATAATACATTTTTTGGATTTTAGTCTTTTTTGTTTTATGTTGGTTTTTAATATATATATATATACTATTTGTGAGTTTTAATTATTTTATATTTTTGTTTTTAATTTTTAATTTTATATTTTGTGTTTAATTTGGTAACTTTTAAATTTATTTTTAAGTTTTAAAATTAGTAAATACTATATATAATATTAGATCTTATATATAGGTGGTATATAATATATATAGATAACATGTTTTTTAGATTTTTAAATAAGTCAAAATATAGTCAAAATATATAAAATAAAATGTTTTTTATATTTTCCCTATTTTGGGTATTTTTGTTATTTTCTCATTTTTATGGTTTTTAAAGTTGAAAATATTTTAAAAAAATGAATATAATAAATTTTTGAGCTTGTTTAGGATTTTCAAAATATCTATAAGTCAAAAATTAACCCTAAATTATTTTTAATATATATTTTATATATTGAAGAAAATTAAGAAATATGGAGATAATTGTTGGATTTTTCTAGAGTTTTTACTAATTTTCATAAGATTTTTGAGATTTTGTAGCTTTATAGTTTTTTGTATTTTAATGAATTTTGGATATGTCGTAGAATCTACAATATTCTAACTAATATATATTTTTTAAAATTTTAGAGATATATTTGAATTTTTATGGGGTTTGAAATGCTAAATAATGAAAATGTGCATGTTTTTGTATTTTTTAAAAATAGAAAAATAAGTTTAAATGCCAAAATTATGTGTGAAATATTATGTTTCCAAGATACCTATCCTTACTTTTCCATAAATTTTGGCATAATAGAATCATTTCATATAAATAAAATACACATTGAAATTATACATCACAACAAGGACCTATTCATAATAGATCCTTAAAATAAAGGGTATATGTGCAAAATAAGAAAAGCGCCTCACCTAGTGGACCACATGAGGTGACCTGGCACGGGACATAAGTGCAGTTACAAAAAAGTTCAGGGGTCCATATGTACTTTAACCTAATTATTTTACACTTAATATTTTATTTACAAGTAACCATACAAACAAAAGGTGGGAGTGGGTGTGCGCAAAATAACCACCATGGTGCGTGAGGGATGCGTGCCTCTAATGGAGGCACAACACTTCGCCTCTAATCAACGACCTTGATTAGATATGGGCCCTCATTCTTGATTGGACGCCTCTTGCTGCTCAGCAAGAACATGGAAGAATATTCCATGTGTTGAGCTTTGATCGATGATTCCTCCATCATCTGGCCATCTCTCGTGATCCTAGATCGCTCAAAAAGATGCTTGGACTCCTTCGCAGCTACATGCGACCTTAAATATCTCCGGGCCTCGTCAGAGAGGCCTAGAGGTCAGTTATTTCTTTGGTGACCTGGATGTTTCAGATGCGACTCAAAATATCTCCAAGTGAGCTCTTTGTGGTTCTAACATGCATAAAAAGAAGGAGGGCTTGAGGGCAAAGCTCCTCAACCTAGATTAATGCTGAAATGACATGGAGATGAGGGAAATGGGCGGTCTCCAACGAGCGACAGAGAAAGAGATCAAGAAACATGATCTTTACAAGATCAGGAGGATCTGGTGTGTTAATTGATGAAGAAGATGATGGGGAATGTGTTGGAGGTATCAGTGCATTGGGAACTGAGGTGTAATACAGTGAACAATGGTCGGAGCCTAGAGCTCCAAACTTCAATATTTGAAAAATACACAAAATGGAATGAAATCAAAGAAAATAATGCAAGGCTACGCTAAAAACGAAATTACATAACTAAAAACCTAAGTTTAACATGTCTTAGTATTAAGGACCTGGGAGCATACCTCGCCTTAGAAGGTCTGCATCGATGGTGGGATCGATATCATCCGCCCTTCTCGTCGCCTTGTAGCCGTAAAACTCTCGGGGGACACCTCCCGTCACTAGAGTCCTCTCTAGTGATGAGATCTGGGAGTTACAGAGGTTGATTATTGACAAAAAAAACCGAATGGAAGAAGAAGGAGAAATTTTATATAAGAGAGGAGGGGTCATTTCGGAATTGGATTTGTGCGTCAATTGAAGGTGGTACTAGGGTGTAGGAGATATTGATTTGACGAACAACATTGATTAAGGTATTGAGGTGAAAGGAAGCATGGAAATGGTGTAAAAATTTGGAGAATGTGAGGGGTCGGTGTTTCTAACAAATGTGAGGCTAAGGTCCATGTAGGGAAGGTGTTGACCGAGGTCTAAGCGATGATTGGTCCACATAAGATCGCTAAAGATGGAACAAAAATGAAAAAAATATGAATTGGTTCAAAATAAAATAACAAATGATTTTATTTAGAAAAACTTAAAACACGAAAATGTTTCTTATTTTAATAACTATTTTATGGTGATTTTTATTTATTTTTACAACCTTATTTATTATAGTTCATAATTTTTCAATAAATAGAGGTATATACATGTATATTGTGTGTTGTAGTTATATTTGTATTTTTATATATTATATCATATTTGCATGATTTTTATATTTAAAACATGGTTAAATATGTATTTACATATTTTATGATATTTTTATAAATTTGTTTATATATATAAATAAATAGGTGTATGTACATTATTTGTACATTAAATCTATGTATTTAGATGTATTAATGATTTTTGACGTGTTTTAAATGTTTTTATATGTATCAATATTTTTAATATGTATCATGTAATATATACATTGATTCAAAAATATACGAAGATTAAAAATGTAAAGAATAAAATAATTTCTTTTATAAACAGATGCTGAAGTATAATAGTACCCCAAAAGCCGACTTCTGCATCTTACCTCCAATTCTAATGAAACCATCTTCAGTTAATAGATAATTTAATTTTAAATAAAATGTAGTGAGTTTGGTTCAATTTGAGTTCATATGGAGAAGATATTGATAAATGAAGTTATGTTTGGGGCTTTTTCATCTGAGTGTACCATGTGTACTATGCATGATTTTTATTGGATATTGTTTTTATTATTTTTATACAGTAATATGTATAAGTTTTGTGTTGAACACTTTATTGTTTGAGATGTGTATGGTGAAGAATAAAATAGTATAACTTTAGGCTATTTACATAGTATACTTTATTTCAAATAAGTAGGGTTTTTGGGATGTTTTGCACAACATTTTATCATATCTCCACCTACTTTATTCCCGATCAACCTAGTCAATATTTGACATATCTCGGTGTATAGGGTCAGTCAATATCAAGGATACTTCCTTAAATTTTCTTTTCTTTATTCTTTTATTTTTGGTTTAAATACATGTATTTACATAATAATTACAAATTAATGTTAGATGTCAATTCATGCAAATTAGTGCTATTTACATGTATTTTACTATGGATTTCAAGTCAAATCGGAAGAATAAAGGTGAATTAATGGCTACTTATCAGGTACTCAGATGTGGTACGATGAGACATGGTCTTCCCATTGCAGTACCCCTATGATCGAATAGTTCAGACCAAACCCTCAAGCGGACTTAGCCCTACTTGCACACACATCAATAGAAGTTCAAATACTTCGTAGACTTAGGCGATAAACAAGGTAATATCTGGGCTAGGTTTTGGGCTCTAATTCCTAGGGTCGTGCCTCATTTAGTCTAGAAAAGTACATGAAAATAATGTGGGCTTTATGTACCTAATACAATGTAGACCATTAATTGATTTAAATAGGGTTAAAGTTTTTAGCAGTCCCTTTTTTTTATCTTCACTTTTTTATGGAATTTTCCATGCAAATGCCTAACAAATTTTTTGGTTTCCTTTTATTTCTATGTTCAAGAAATCAAGGGAGGGAAGAAGGAAAAGTTGATGTGAAAGAAAACTATGCATGCAAAGTCAAAAATGCATACCTTGCTCCAACACTCTACATATAGGGTGATCCTCACATATAATTAAAACTAATCTATATGTAGTGCAAGCGTCAATCGCCCTAAGCAGAAACTTCTATTAGCGGGAGCATCGATTTTATTTGACTAAGCCCAAAGGAATATCTATAGGAACATATATTCTTTTTAGGGTTTGACCTAAAATTACCAGGCTCATCATAATAAAAATATAAATCTAAGGGCTCAAGCACATAAGATGTGAAATGAAAAATAAAGTGAAAAATACAAAATACGAGAAAATAAAATAAAACAAAGGGGAAAATAGAGAATCCAAGATAAAAACGATAAAATCACGAAAAATTCATCGGGTCCCCAAGTGAATAAACAATTGGTAAAATAGACCCGTAAACATCTGTATTCAAAAGTATGTGTAATTATTATTACAAATTAATTATTTAATCACTCTCTCACCAAAGACTACTATTGTTGTTCTTCTTAGCTCTCGGTTCTTTTTCGCCACTCTCTCCTGTCACCTCAGTCTGAAGAAGACGACCTCTATGTCACTCGGGTGCTCTAGACCTCCTAAGAAGTCCTCCCTTAATTTGTGGGCCCTCTCTACAAAGCCAAACACAAGAAGTGATTAGAACATTAAGTAAATATAAATAAAGAGAAATGGAAATCAGATAATAACATAAATAAGCAAGATAAATATCTACCCTAATATTTGCTTCTACGATAATGACATCATTTGATGAACTGAGATGCCCGGTCTACCGTTCCAAACAAGATTGGAAAAATAATTATTGTGACGAACAAGTATTCAATCGATCAACAATCAATCAACAATGTATATCAAAATGAAAAGTTGTGTGCAAGTCAAAATTTAATATAACTCTACATAAATATGTATAGGTGTAAGTTTGGTAGAGTGTTGAACAATTAGAAGCGAAACGAGGGTAGAAATTTATTAGTAATTATTGCTAATTAATAATATTTTTTGGATTTTTATTTTATTTTTATTATTTTAATGTAGGTTTTTAATTACATATTTTTTTAAAATTATTTTCTATATTCATATTTTAGCTTTTAATTTTAGTTTTGGTTTTAAATTTTTGTAAAATTTAAATTCCTTTTTGTTTTAAAAAGAAGATAATTAATAATATATATTTAGATAATGTATATAATATATATAGATAAAAATATGGATAATATCCTTTTAATTTTTTAATAAGTCAAATAAGATCAATAAAATAGAATAAAATATTTCCGTGTTCTTGATATTTTCTCTTTGTTTATTAATATTATGTTATTTTCCTATTTTTTATGGATAAAAATTTAAAGTGAAAAAAGTTCAAAATAGTGAATATATTAAATTCATGAGCTTGTTCTGGATTTTAAAAATATTTATAAATTCAAAATTAACCCTAAATCATTTCAATATGTACTATATATAATAAAGGAAATTTAGAAATAGAATAAAGTATTTTTTGATTTTTTCTAATTTTTACAATATTTTAAGGGATTTGAGATTTTTAGGTTTTATATATTTTTTCAGTAATTTTAGGATATGCGATAAAATATACTAGAATCTAACTACTATATGTTTTTTGGAATTTTTTAGCCACTTTTGAAATTTTAAGGATTTTAAATTGCTAAAAAAGGAAAATTTGCATATTGATGTATTTTTATAAATAGAAAAATAAGTTTAAATGCTAAAGAAAAATTACGCATGGAAAATCAAGGTTCTAGACATCTGTCCTACTTTTCCTATATTTTTTGATATAATAGGGTATTTAATACAAACAAAATACACAAAAAATATACAATTGTACAAGGAACTATTTGCAATTTTCAAAATCAAAAGATTCATTTCATAACATGTCAAGACATACAGGGTGAAATCCGCAAAATAAATAAAATAGCCATATAGGGTGAAATCCGCAAAATAAATAAAATAGCCTCACGTGGAGAACGACATGAGGTGATTTAGCAAGGACCTAATTGCAAATACAAGAAAGTTCAGGGTCCAAAATCATAAAATAACCTAATTATATTACATATTAATTAATATTTACAAGACTAAATTAGAATACAATAATGTGGGAGGGGCTTGACATAAATATATTAGTAAGGGAGTGCGAGAGGCGTGTGCGAGCGATCCAACTGTTGATGTGCACCATTTAAAAATGTGGACGACCCTTAATGCGTAATGATTTAGTTAGATCAATACCCAATATTAGTTCTGGGTCGAGCTTCTAATCCTACGGCTCATGGGCATCTTGAAGAACAAGGAAGAACAAGTTTTTCCCTAAGCTTTGATCGAGTCTATCTCCTTCCTACGACCACCTCTCTCTCTCTCTCGGGAGAGATGCATAATGTTTCTAGCACGGTTCCACACCTAGTGGGACCTTCAAATATATCTGAGACTCACTAGAAGAGGCCTGGATCTCTTCTCTCTTTTGTTGCACCTGGGAACTTTAGATGAGGATCGATTCCACCCCATGTGACTTCCTTTTCTCCACTCACATATAAGGGAAGATTGTGGGCTTGAGGGTGAGGATCCTCGAACAAAAATGGAGCTAGAAAGCACGACGAATGGGGTGGATGACATATGATTCTTGGGGTTATGTGGTTCAAGAGAGGATCATGGATGGTCGAAGATGGTAGGTTTACATTTATAGTAGAGATGAAGGGGTTCCTTGTGAGAAGGATTTCACATAGACCGATGGTGTTTGGTGAGATCTAAGCATAAGGTGCATGACTCCATGATCTAGAAAACACTTTGTGTGAAGGAATCAAGATGATCAAAGGCATGGGGATGGAGTGAGAAATTGGGCGAAGATGGCTCATCGATCATTCTGATAGTATTGGGATAGCCTGGGGCTGTACGAGGGGGTGTTGACCGGCCGGGTCAACACTCCGAGCTCTCTGGTTGGTCCTCATGGGCCTGCTAGAAGATAATTAATAATTGATAAATACATATTAATCCAATATAAAATATCTGATGATTTTATTAAAAAAATAAAATATTTTTTTATTATTTTATAATCTATTTTATATTGATTTTTATTATTTTTATAACCTTATTTATTAAGTAATAATATTTACATATTATATATAAGAATATATAAATGGGACTGGGGACGCTGCACCCGGGGGTGTAGCGAACTAGCTGCACCTTGTCATTTTTTTCGTTGATATTTTTTGTTTTGTAAATGAAACCTAGGGATTTAAATCACCATATATCACCATGATATCATACCAATTTCAACTAAATTCAACACTTCTATCATCTCCATCAAGACTATCACATTTTAACGGTCTCAGAATTATTGAAATTGACCCTATCTAGATGGGCATGTTAGGAATGTTTTTTTGCATGAAATTTGAAACACATATTCCACACAATAAACTAAGTAACTCCTCATAAGTTCTTTTTCAAAAAAAATAAAAAATCAATAAGAAAAATAGCCGCGTGTAGCTAGTTGGCTGCACCACCAGGTGTAGCTTCCCTTTTCCCTATATATATGTAATATATTGTATTTTTATTTTTTACTTTTATACATAAGCTTATATTTACATATTTTCTATATTTACAACATTATTTAATATGCATTTACATATTTTTTTATAGAATTTTAGTAATTATGTGTATGTGTATAAACAATTACACGTATTTATATTATAGGTACATTATACCTATGAATTTAAATGTATTAATTATTTTGGATGTTTTCTGAAATGTTTTTATTTGTATTTATAGTTGAATATGTATTATATAATATATAATAATTCAAAAATATAAGGTGATTAAAAATATAAAGAATAAAATAATTGGTTGTTTGTACAGATGCCCAAGTACAATAGTACCCCGAAAAGCTAGCTTTTGCATCTTAGTCCAATTTCAAGAAACCTTCACTTGATAGATAATTTAAATTTAAATACAATGGATGTGAGGTTTATTTATTCTGAGTTTATATGGAGAAGATATTGGTCAATGAAGTTCTAATTGTGGCCTTTTCATCTAAGTGTATCAGTTGATTTGTGCATTATTTATTTTGTCAATAATTTTATTATTTTATATACATTATTATATACACATTTTGTGTTGAACACTTTATTATTTTAAGTGTGTATAATAAAAAAATTGTGTAAATTTGAGCAATTTACACAATGTATTGTATTCGTGTTGATTATGGTTTCTTTGTGTTTTTGTATAGTATTTCACCCTATCTCCCCCCTACTTTATTCCCAGTAGACCTACTCAATATTTAACTTGGTCTCGGAGTTTGGGGCCAGTCAATAGCATGGATACTTCTTTTATTTTTATTTCTTTATTCCTTTATTTAGGACTTAAATATAAATCCTTTTACAGTATTTTACAGTAATGCTAGTTGTTAATTGATGCAATTTAATGGTATTTACATGTATTTACTAGGGATTTAAAGTGTAAATGAATGAATAAAGTTGAATGGATGGCTATTCATCAGTCTTCCACACATGTGACATCCAAAAAGTTGGATGAATGCCAATACTGCAACAAGTCGATATACTGAAATTATGACTACATGTATTATCTAGAATCGTTAGAGAAGGACTTGGATAGTACATCATCATCTACATATCATCATTGAAATCGACTTACATATTAGATAATATTAAAGCCCGGTAATTGTATCTCCTTCTTCTAATAACATTAGCAAATTGTTGGGCATGCTTTAGAAGTCTAGAAAACCTGATCTTAAGGTTAATAGTCATCCATATGGGATTGGATGCAATTATGCAACAATCTCCATTGGATAGATAGACTACATCTTTACAGTGGGAGATCCCTTAATCTTAGAGAATATCTCTATGACTTTGATGTTAGAATAAATTAATTATATTTTTTCTAAACTTGTTAGAGACAAACATACATTTTGAAATAAACATATCATAAAGCATTGTGATGGATACATTTCATATGGTAATCTAACATCTAGAGGACTCTACTAAATTAGAATATTAATGAATGGTTTATTACATTTATAATAATGGAAATTAAACCTTAAAATATCAAAAGGAGGATCACAATCATTTGACAATGATCTAGCATCATGACTTGGACATATATCCGTCGATAAGATCAAAAGACTTGTAAGAAATAAAACTTCAGATTGTCTAAAAGTTCAAACCTTGCATACTTATGAATATTGTATTCTAAGTATATTTTTCAAGGCACCCTTCTTTGAGAATGGGTAAGATGCCGAGGTAAGTAAGACCTCATACATATTGAAGTATGTGAACCCCCTATACCATAATGAACATTAATGATATATGATATCTATAAATGATTACTCGTGGCATGGGATTTCTTCCTTACACATTAAATACCTTTGAAATATTATAATATTTCACAATTTGATTGAGAACCAAAGATGAAAGGAAGATGAAGAGAATTTGATCTGAGCGATGTAGCCAGTACCTATCATATAAGTTCAGAGAATACAATATAGAGAAAGGACTATTGTTCCTATATCACTCGTTCTAATACACCTCAGCTCTATGGAGTTGTAAAGAGATGAAATTAGATGATGTTTGACATAATCTATCAATGATGACTCTTAGCATAATTACATCTTAGTTTCTTGGTATATATAGTTGAAACTGCAATATATATCCTTAATAATATTCCATGCAAATCTGTACCCAAAACCCCTCTTGAGCTATGTTTTAGAACCAAGCCTAGTGTTAGACACTTGAGGATTTAGGGTTTCTTGGTCCATGCCATAACATCGATGCAAGTAAGATGGAATCTAGCAGTAGAGAGTGCTACTTCATTATGGTTATAAAGGATGGTATTGGATACCTACTTTATGACCATGATATAGTTAAAATATTTTATCTCTAAGGATATGATTCTTAGAGGATGAATTCCTTACGATTCAAGATAAGAATGAAGTAAAGGAACTCATAGAATTCTAGGAGTATAACGAGGTTCCTAAAAATAGGAAACTAGAGGGATAATTAAAGATGAAATACTCATACATCTTCAGTTTGAGAATTTTGAGAGTTGTATGATATCCAACAACATCCTCAAACTGACCTATCTCCATTGTAGGATTGGTAATAGTTTATCACTCCCACTGCATGGAAGACATCCGGCTTTTGAACATATTTAGAATTCACTAGGCTTGGCATACCTAATGCATAAAGGACCCTTGATATCATACAATTGTTGTCCAAAGTTTGGATAATAGAGTCTGATGTAGGGTTGAATATCTAAAGATTTAGACTACGAACTCAACTACGACATCAAGTTATTTTGAAAAATGGATCTCCAATCTAAGAAGGATATGACAATCCTTACTCCAAAAGGTTGACATCTGATTGACCTCTTGATGCAAGTCCTCTTCATAGGAATATAGATTCATAGGTGTTGAATGAGATAGGTAAAAGAGTTGACTTAATGATATCGAGATAACTAAGACCTATGTTGTATGTTATCACGTATAGGCATACATCATCTATCCATATATAGATGTATTACTATATGTCTAAATATATACATCAGGAAGACCATTAGGATAATGAACTAATAAAGGTCTATACATTGATGAGCTGGTGTGCATACATGTGCCTATGAGTAATATAATATCTTACACTACAGGAAGTTCCAGCTTTGGAGACGACAACTGGCGACGGTCATCGAATGACCGTCCCTAATGATAGCTTTTAGGGACGGTCATGCCATAACCGTCCCCAATACTTCATATCAGGAGACGCTATACGAGTTGGCGTCCCCTTTTGTAATAGCTTAATAGGGACGGTCAGAAAGACCGTCCCCTCTGACTTGGGGACTCATTGAGGACGGTCTTGACCGTCCCTAATACGCTTCTGTTGGCGTCGCCTCCGGTAATGGATCTAAGTGGACGGCCAGAGGGGACGGTCAGACACGACCGCCCCCTCTCCCTTACGATGGACTTTGGGGACGGTTATGACCGTCCCGTATACGCCTCTGTTGGCGTCGCCTCCGGTCTCTTACCTAAGTGAGCTACCAGAGGGGACGGTCCATGGTGACCGTCCCGTCTGCCCTGGCAGGTCCTTTGGGGACGGTGTTGACCGTCCCCAATACGCTTATGTTGGCATCGCCTCCGATGCTTGGTCCAAAGAGGTCGACCGGAGGGGACAGTCACTAATGACCGTCCCCGCTGCCATGACCAAAGGGGACGGTTACTTAAAACCGTCTCTTATGCCTTCCACAGGAGACGGTCCTTAGTGAACCATCGTCGATCGTCTCCAATGGGGACGGTCGATACGACCGTCCCCATTGGTCAGATCGAAAAAAACCCCAGCGACCTGCATTTCTATTCACTTTCTCACAACTCAAGCCGTCGCCCCACCGTCGCCCCCTTCCGCCCCGGCGTCGCCTCCGGCTTCTCCGTGCTTCCCGACCTCGTCAATCTTCATTTCCGGTTTCTATCAACACTCCTTTGTTTTTATTCTTGTTTATTTTACTTGATATTCTCGTTAGGGATGTTTTTCTCCATGTGAATGAGTTTTTTTATGATATGTTAGGGTTGCTTGATTTGTTTAATATAATAGGTTTTTCCCCATGTTAGGGTTGCTTGATTTGTGTATAGTAGATCTAGAACATCTAATAGGGTTGTGTATAATATGACATGTGTTATTGTGTATAATAGATGTAATGTTGTTGTGTATAATGGGATTGTGTATAATAGATCTTGTGTATAGTACATCTAGAACATCTAATAGGGTTGTGTATAATATGCCATGTGTTGTTGTGTATAATAGATGTAATGTTGTTGTGTATAATAGGGTTGTGTACAATAGATGTAATGTTGTTGTGTATAATAGGGTTGTGTATAATAGATCTTGTGTATAGTACATCTAGAACATCTAATAGGGTTGTGTATAATATGACATGTGTTATTGTGTATAATAGATGTAATGTTGTTGTGTATAATAGGGTTGTACAATAGATGTAATGTTGTTGTGTATAATAGGGTTGTGCATAATAGATCTTGTGTATAGTACATCTAGAACATCTAATAGGGTTGTGTATAATATGACATGTGTTGTTGTGTATAATAGATGTAACGTTGTTGTGAATAATAGGGTTGTGTATAATGTTGTTTTAAGGTGGAAAACTTGTTGTCTATAATAACACAATGGTGGATTTTATTTTGATTGTGCATTAAAATGGATAAATCATGGATGGATAAGAGATACGATGATTTTCAACAATATAAGAGAGGAGTGATCGCATTCTTGGATTGGGCATTTCAAATAGAAAGAGTTAATACGAAATTTGGTGGTCTTAAGATTTATTGTCCATGTGTGAGATGCAAGAATATTAAATGGGATGTTAGAGAGGAAATCTATAACCATCTATAAGTTTATCATCATTTATTTTCCAATTTTTTGATGTAATATGTGAATTATATCATTGTTGTTATATCTAATTCAAATGTTTCATAATATGCAGACATGCCTCCACGTCCTAGACGCATCCGGGATGCACCGTTGGCACCACAGCGAGGGAGTGAGACTTCCGATCCTGACAGATCGAGTAGCTCAGGCAGACGTAGAGGCCCATCTCAGTGCCGAGTGTTGGACCGTCTTCGTCCTGGTGAGACACTCAGGGTGCGGATAGTTGGAGGGGATGCGGTGGGGGAGAACTCAGCTGTTTTTCACAGTTACTTGGGACAGGTGTGCAGAGCCAGGGCCCCTCTCCACATTACACACTGGGGTTTAGTGGAGCGGTCAATAAAAGATGCCATTCTTCATGATTTGGAGGTATTTATAATATTAACAAACCAAATTTTTTCTTCAGCATATATATATATATATATATAAACTTATTTATGTTTGCTTTGATTTCTTTGCAGTCTAGTTTTTCCTGGGACCGTGACCTGGCCACTGATGCTCTGATTTTAGGCCATGGGGCGGAGATGCTGCGTAAATATCGAGGTCGTCTGAAGGCCCGAGTGAGTACCTTTCTTTATAGTTACTTGTGATCCTTTGGAATGAGGGAAAGTTTGCAAGCTTGTTAAATCCCTTTACGATTGAAACAAGCACCAAAGAAGTAGTAATAAAAATTTGACAAAATCATTTTTATCATGCTTTAAGGTTCATAAATCCGATAAACATGTCTATTCCAAGGTGAAAGCTGATGAACGTATTGTCTTGTACTTGTATGTTGATGACATACTATTGTTTGGATCACATATGTGGATTATTAGTGAGCTTAAAATATTCTTAAGTAGTAAGTTTAAGATGAAGGACACATGTGTTGCTGATGCGATCTTGGGTCTCAAATTGGCAAGGTCAATTAACGACATTATACTTTCTCAATCTCACTATGTTGAGAAGGTATTCGATAAATTGGGATATCAAGATTGCAAAGCTGTAAGAACTCATTTTGATTCATTCAAAATGATATTTAAGAACAAAAGTGGAGTACATGTAGCTCAGTTAAGCTATTCATAAGTAATAATAATATTATTGTAGCTTGCAAATTGCACGAATAAAATATTTCATTTTCGGTTGCAAAGCTAAGTAGATACACTAGCTGTCCTGACCGTACTCATTGGAAGGATCAGAATCGAGTACTCAAGCACTTGAAGGGAACTATTTCCCTTTGTTTGCATTATGGTAGACATCCATCTATCCTAGAAGTATATAGTGATGAGACCTGGATAGGGAAAATAGAGGAGTCCGGGAGTAATGGTGTTAGTGGGTGTGTTTTTACTTTTGGAGGCAATGCAGTCTCCTGGAGGTCTGTGAAGCAGACCATTCTAGCTCAATCTACCTTTGAGGTTGAACGATGTGCTTTATACACCATTGGAATTTAGGCTGAATGACTAAGTGAACTTCTTTATGAAATTCCCATGATAGGTCAGTCAATTCCTATGATCTTAGTATATTGTGATAACATGACCACAATTGATAAGATTAAGAGTTCGAAGTTCAAACAGTAAACAAGGAGACACATACAAATTGGACTTAAGCCGTTAAGAGATTTGATTTTTCGAGGAGTGTTGGCTATGGATTTTGTTGAATCCAAAGATAACATAGAAGATCCATTGACTAAGAGATTTGATAGATCTTTAGTCCTAAAGTCTAGTCTTATGATGTGACTTAGACCCATTGGGAGTTCCTCTACAGTAACAAGTCAACTTATCTGAGTGGAGATCCCATAAAAGAGGTCCAATGTGGTAGTAACAAGCTGTTTGGAGAACTGGTTGGCACTCTTAGTTCTAATACTTATGCATGAATGTCTTATCCCTGCAAGTATGAGTGTCATTTAAACTGCAAGTTTTAGGAAAAGCGTATGCTCAGAATGGGTTCAAGCCTTTAGGAAGGATATTAGCAGTGCATCTTGGAGAACACCACCTATGTGAGTGTTACTGTGAGTCATAGTTAAAGGAAGAGGATCTTTCCTTAATACACTCATAAAATAAGACAAGAGTGAATGACCTTTAAGAGCACCAATCCTGAAGATTGTATCAAGAATGACACTTTATTTTTTCTATCATATACTTTAACATTAAGGTCTTAAGTTAAAGACGTAGTTTACTTCATTTCTATTAAAGTGAAAGTACTAAACACAGGTAGATGTTCAAATCGAAATGTACCTTTCCTGAAAGTAAAGTATAATAACAAAAAAGTATTTTTACTCTCTTTGAATCTCTTTTTCAAATTGATAAATTCGTGGACGATTATTGTATTTAAAGTTAATATAATCATATTTTAATTTGATAAACCTGTGTAATTATTTTAGTTTTTAATTTGGTTTCAATTGAGAAACTTAATTACTTTGGCGGAGAAGTTGGGAATTCCCAAATTTTAAATATGAAGAAACTTGGGTGGAAGTTTAGTACCACATCTAGTATTTCTAAACTTTTGATGAGCTTATATATGAGTTCACACCCCAAACTCTTGTAGCAATAGTTGAGAGGAGGTGTAGGACCACAAACGCAAGCACGCTCAGCTCTGCTCCGTCTCTGAATCGTGCTCGAGCTCGGGAGAGTCAGGTAGGGGTTCAAATCGGAAGGTACCTTTGTTGAAAGCAAAGTATAGTAGTCGAAAAATGTATTTTAACTTTCTTTGAATCACTTTTTCAAATTGATGAATTCGTGGGGGATTTTTTATTTAAAATTAATGTAACTAGATTTTAATTTGATAGACACATGCATTTATATTGATTTTTAGTTTGATTTCAATTGGAAAACTAAAATGCTTTGTAGGGAAAGTTGGGAATTCCCACATTTGATATATGGAGAAATTTGGGTGGAAATTTAATACCATATCTAATATTTCTAAACTTTTGATAATCTTATATATGAGTTCACATCCCAAGATCTTATAGCAATAGTCGAGAGGAGGAATGGAGGACCACACATGCGCGCATGTTTCGCTGTGCTCCGTCTCCGGCCGCGGCTCCTGCTCTGACTTGGGAGAGTCAATTCGGATCTCGGATCTTGATACTTTTATTGTGGATTTAATTAACGGATTGAATAAATTAATACCACAAATAAATAGTGATTTGACTGGTTTAAGGGAATTTGATTCCATTCCAACAACTCTTAACCGAAGGGGGTCTTTTCAAAGTTCGAAGAGGCGTGGCGTTTCAGAAGATGGAAAGTCGTGCCAAAATTATTTTTATAACATCCGTCTACACGCCATTTTTTTCAATCGCAAGAAAGTTTTCCACCATCGTTGCTCTCCGTGTTTTCCTACTGCAATATCATCCTTATTCCTTCTCTCGGTTGCATGTTCTCTGAGGTCCCTAAGAACGGATCGCCAGTACCCCTTGCATCAATATTGTCGGGGCGATATCGGTTGAGAAGCACTCTACCCACAAACCCTAGGGGTAGATTAGTCATGTTGTGTAACACTCTACCCACAAACCCTAGGGGTAGATTAGTCATCTCATATGGCAATTGCATTGTAACCCTAGGCCTCTCTACATATATAAAGAGCCTAAGGGATTCCCTTTACAATACAAGAAAAAGTAATTATCCTTTCAACTTGGTATCAGACGCCCCCGCCCCCACCCCCTCCGCCCGCCGCCGCCGCCCCCATCCATTCCCCTCTCCCCACCTGCCCGCTGCTGATCCATCGCCCCCCCACGTTGAGCGTCACCTGGTCACGATCGCATTCTCCCCTCCCCCAAGCAGTGATCGCCCGACCTCACGAACCCCCCCTCCCGGCCCTCTTCCCCCGACATGATCACCCCCGCCCTAGCCCGTTTCCCGTTCCCAATCACCCCCCACGATCTCCCCCGCCCCAGCCCGTTTCCCGTTCCCAATCGCCACCCCACGATCGCCCCCGCCCCAGCCCATTTTCCGTTCCTAATCGCCCCCCGCTGAGAACTGCCCTAGCACTGACACGATCGCCCCCGCTCCAGCCCGTTTCCCATTCCCAATCGCCCCCTCGCTGGGAATTACGCGGACCCCCTTCCCTTACCTCGATCCCAATCCCCCCCACTGTGCATCGCGCGGGAACCAACTCACCCACCCCACCTCCTGCTGAGCGTCCCCCCCCGACTGAGCACCGCCTTTGGCCCCCCCGCCACCCGGTCTGTCCTTTGTGAAGCCCTCCCCCTTCGTCCATTCCCTGTTACCACTATGGATCCCCTACCCTCTCCCACGACTCTTCCATTCCCTGTTACTCCTGCAGAGCCCCTACCCTCTCCCACGGCTCTTCCCTCTCCACTTGTCAGGCGCCTCCCCCGGTTGTTGTCTCCAGGCACTACGTAACTCGCAGTTCGAGGCTCCCGTCTTCTCCAGCACCTCCCTCGACACTCAAGCATGTTATTCTTCAGTCTTCGCCTGACATGATATAGGAAGAAGTTGCTATCTTATTTTCAATACATCGGGTCTGATTACCTCTGACATCATGTCACAATCAGATGTGACATCACCAGGATATGATGGAGGGAGCACCCAACTCCCCTCATTTGGGTCGATTCCTAAATTGGACGACACCAACTACCCCAAGTGGTCCCGTATGTTCCTCATGATCGTACGAGGATACGATAAGGAACACATTCTCTTGGACTCAGAACCCGCTGAGAAGACAGGCAAGAATGCAACATGGGACAAAGACGACGACATGGTGAGTTCATGGATTATGGTTAATGTTATTGACCAGATTGGTGATGAACTCGTTTATTACAACACTGCCCATGATATGTGGACCTCTCTTCAAGCCACATATGGCCAGGATAGAAATTCAACCAGGATGTATAAGATGTATTTTGACATGCTCAACATGAAGCAAGCAGGATGCTCCCTACCGGAGTATTTCTCTCTCTTAAAATCGCTTTTCGAGTGATATAATGCTTGTATTCCGGGCTGCACATGTCCGACTCAAAAACAACATCGCCAGCAGATAGCAGTTCTTGTATTTCTTGTCGGACTCGACTATGGCTACTCGACTGCTCGTGATCAAATGATCACAACAGCCACTCTCCCCACCATTGAAGAAGCCTACAGTACCCTGAGTCATCTTGCTATTCCTCATACTGGTGCTAAAGGCACTGATCAGGGGTAAATTTCTGCTCTTGCTCCCCCATCTAGACGAGGAAGTCGTGGCTCTTTTAGGAGTCGGGGTCAAGGACGCTTCACACCAGGACGAGGTCGTAGCACAATCCAGTGCTCTTACTGTCATAAATTTGGTCATACAGAAGAGGTATGCTACAACAAGCATAGGTACCCTACTCCTAGTACTCGAATGGCCAATGGAGGAGATAGTCCTCCAGTGGAGGTCCCCAGACGGGACTTCGATGATCTGATGCAACATCTCAACAGGTTACATTCGAACGAGTCCTCTACCTCATATCAGGACAATACTACAGACACTGTTGCTATGGCACGATCAGGTATCTTTATCGCGTCTGCCAATAGAGTTACGAAATCAGAATGGTTAGTTGATATAGGTGCTTCCACTCATCTGTGTGGAGAACGAACTCTCATACAACAGATGCGTAATATCCCTCCTGGACGGACTGTACAGGTTGCTGATGGACGATTTTCCCCAATAAAAGGAAAAGGCAATGTCCATCTACCTCCTAATATCAGACTCAACAATGTTTTATTTGTTCTGGATTTTCCCATCAGTCTTCTTTCAATTAGCCATATTTGCAAAGAGCTCAACTGTCGAGCAATATTTGACGCTATATCTTGTGTATTTTAGGACATACTAACTGGGAGGACGATTGGTGCAGGCCGTGAAGAAGGGGGAGTTTATCATCTTGTCCAGTCCTCTGATACTACAGCTTACTCGGGGACCACTTTCTCTGCATCCTCCGGTACTCTTTGGCACCAATGTCTAGGTCATCCTTTTGTTCACAAGCTTCGACGAGTTCTTCCCCAGCTCCCTCCCACTGTCAACCTATAGTGTGGGGCCTGCAAATTGGGGAAACATCACCGGAGTCCTTTTCCTTCGTCGGGTACCGTTCATTCTAGTAGTCTATTTGAACTTGTTCATCTTGACATATGGGGACCCAATCGTTACCCTGATCGACTGGGGAATAGATATTATTTGGTTATTATAGACGATTTTTCTCGTGTGTCTTGGTCTTTCTTAATGAAAAATAAGTCTGATGTCTTTCAAATCATTGTTCAGTTCATACATGAAATAAAGAATCAATTCAGTACCACTATAAAAATCCTTAGATCTGACAATGCTAAGGAGTTGGTCTCACATAACATGCAATCATTCTTAGCATCTCAAGGCATCTTACATCAAACCATCTGTCCTGACACATCCCAGCAGAATGGAGTGGCAGAGCGTAAACATAGACATATTCTTGATATTGCTCGCACAATACTCATTGACTATCATGCACCGTCTACATACTGGGGTGATGAGGTACTAACTGCCACATATCTTATTAACCGCATGCCTTCCACTCCTATTGACGAGCAGATACCTATTGAGGTTCTTTTCCCAGGAAAAGCTATATTTCATGTCCCTCCAAAAGTCTTTGGTTGCGTCGCCTTCTTTCATCTTCTAGATCCTGGTAGGGATAAACTATCAGCCAGAGCAGTCAAATGTATTTTTCTAGGATATGCTCGAAATCAGAAAGGTTATAGGTGCTATGACCCACGTGCCAAGAGACTACATCAATGCTGATGTTACTTTCTTTGAATCTCTCTCTTATTACTCCCAATATGGCATTCATGTATCACCTCCCCCGTTACACTTCTCCCCTTCCTATTCCCCTTCCTCAGGTTGATTACACCCCTTCTACGCATGCACCATCTCCTCGGGTATGTCCATCGCTGAGGTATTACAAACTGAAAATATAGATGCAGATACAGGTGTCTCTGCCAACCCAAGGGATGTTCTAAGTGACATACCTATTGTTCTTCGGAAGGAGACCGGGCAATGTCCATCGCGGTACAGTACGAAGCATCCAATCTCTGCTGTTGTAACTTTTTCCGGACTCGGCCCTACATACAGACAGTTTGCGCAAGCCATCTCGAGTACCGTCATTCCTCGTAATCATATAGAGGCCATTCGGGACTCGAAATGGCGCTTAGCAATGGAAGAAGAGATGTCTTCCTTGATCTCTCGGAACACCTGGACACTTGTAGATCCACCAGGCGATAATAAAATTGTTTGCTCCAAATGAGTTTTCACCGTGAAGTACAATCCAGATGGATCTATTTCTCGCTACAAAGCCCGACTTGTGGCAAAAGGATTTACACAAACTTATGGGGTTGACTTCTTTGATACCTTCTCGGCAGTTGCTCGTTTATCCACCATAAGAATTCTCGTGGCAGTAGCAGTACAACTTGATTGGTCCCTGCATCAACTAGATGTGAAAAACACATTCCTTTATGGAGACCTCCAAGAAATTATGTATATGCAGCAACCACCTGGGTTCGAGATTCAAGGGGAGTGTCAGAAAGTTTGTTTACTACGCAAGGCCATATATGGTCTCAAGCAGAGTCCTCGCGCATGGTTTCAAAAATTATCAAAAGCATTAGAGAATCTTGGCCTCATCCGATCTTCAGCAGAACATTCTTTATTCATACGGAAGAATGGAAAAGGAACTGTAGCTATGCTGGTATATGTGGATGACATTATCCTCACAGGAGATGACCACGATGGTATTATAGAAGTGAAGAAACAACTAGCAGAACAATTTGTGATCAAGGACTTGGGACCACTAAGATATTTCCTAGGGATTGAAATAGTAAGATCCAAGAGAGGAATTGTTATGTATCAACGAAAGTACGCTACTGACCTCCTTCAAGAAATAGGGATGCTAGGATCCAAGCCAGCTCAGATACCCATGGATCCTAAAGGACGCATCTACGAGGCAGGCGATGCTGAGGATAGTGGTCGATACAAACGTCTAGTGGGTAAGCTACTATATCTTACCATCACCCGACCGGATATCGCTCTTGCTGTCGGAAAACTTAGCCAGTTCATGGACTCACCTACCTCAGCCCACTATGACGCATGCATGATGGTCTTAAGGTACATCAAATCATCTCCAGGAAGAGGACTACTATTCACCAAAGGAAATAGATTTGATCTCATGGCGTATTCAGACGCAGACTATGGAGGAAGCCTGATCGATAGAAAGTCTACTACAGGGTTCTGCACTTATCTTGCAGGAAATTTAATCACATGGAGAAGTAAGAAACAAGCTGTGGTCTCTCGCTCGAGTGCTGAAAGTGAATTCCGAGCCATGGCTCAAGCTGCAGCAGAACTTGTATGGGTCCGGTCTATACTTACCGACCTTCATATCACTCCTGGAAGATCATGGAACTTAGATGCGATAACCAAGCAGCAATGCACATAGCCAACAATCCTAGTGTTCCACGAACGAACCAAACACGTGGAAATTGACTGCCACTATACTAGAGATTTGATACAGAAAGGGCTACTTCGTACTCAGAACGTACATTCCTCGGATCAAACGGTGGATATATTCACCAAGCCGCTTGCATGCATACAGTTTGAAAAATGTTGTAACAAGCTGAGCATGATTAATATATATGCTCCAGCTTGAAGGGGAGTATTGAGAAGCACTCTACCCACAAACCCTAGGGGTAGATTAGTCATGTTGTGTAGCACTCTACCCACAAACCCTAGGGGTAGATTAGTCATCTCATATGGCAATTGCATTGTAACCTTAGGCCTCTCTACCTATATAAAGAGCCCTAGGGATTCCCTTTACAATACAAGAAAAAGTAATCATCCTTTCAACTATATCCTCTCTAAGGATAGTCCATTTCATGAACATTTTGTGTTCTCTAATATAATTTATTTACTTTTATGTTTGCCGCAATTTGTTTATTGCATTGCTTTTCCTAGATTTCATCCTAATATGATTTCTAAATGGTTTATATGGTCCATGCGTGTATTTTTTAAATCCTATACAAATAATCTTAATCTTGAAAATATGTAATGCATTGATTCATGTTGATCATGGGATTTACTGGTCAATGTATGCGTTAATGATCCTGTTTTTAACAATATTAAAGAGGATATACGAAATCAGAATTAAAACCATGTTAGAAATCATGTTTAAATCGATGGTTGATATGACCAATATGTCTGAAAAATTTGGTGGACAAAATTTTAAGCGTTGCAACAACACATGAAAATCAGATTAACCACTATAGGGTTAATCTCGATGCTTGAATTTAAATATCTTATGGTGGAAAAGGAAAACCCTTCATACGATAGTCAGAAGGTGCAATCTACGTGAAAAGAACGCGGTCGTATATGTCATGTTTGCATTTTGTTGGCTTTGTCCAACACGTTATTTGACGTATATTGTTCGTCCACACATACTGTGAATGTTATATGAGAAGAATTAGACCGCAAGTATAATATCGAAGATCTCGTTATTCAGAATAACTCTGTCGCAAAATTCTTAAAGTTTTCCTTTGCCGAAGGGAAGTCGATTTTTGAATAGGCACACAAGTTTTTAATCCTACTTCATGGTTTAGAAGATGCCGAGATGAAACTTTCAAAGAAGTTTTAAGTCATGTAAATCATAGAAAAATTCTCCAAATATTGGGAAGACTTCGGAATGACCCTAGAACACACGAAGGGAAAATTTTTTTATGCATGACTTGATGATGGTAATCACCATAGAGGAGGAACACATGAAACAAAAGCCTCTGATTACTGTTAATATTCAGGCTAAGGTCAATTTCATGAAACCAAAGGGCAAGATTCAGAAAAAAACAAAGAATAAACCTTGTTGGAACTATAATCAGGTTAGTCATTAGAAGAAAGATTGTCCGTCCTTTAAGGCTCAACAAAAAGCTACCAATTAAAGTCTAAAAGTGAATATGATCATTGCGAGACTTGGGGCTAGTGAGGGGTATGTCTCTGTAAAACCTCAACTGTACAATATCCATGATCCAAATGAGTGGCTCGTAGATACATGAGCTAATGTACATATCTGTTCTATCAGAACTTTGTTTTCTTCTTATCAAACATGTAGTGTGGGACCATGAAGATGGGGAATGATTCTGTAGCCAAAGTGTTGGGGTCAGGACAAGTCAACTTGAGGTTCTTCTCTAGATGTATCTGAACTTTGCATAGGGTGCTGTATGTCAATAACATGAAGAAAAATGTGTTATTTGGCTCCATTTTAGTTAGAAATGGTTTTGAGTTAAATTTGAATTGTAATAAAGTTGTTATCTTAGGATATGTTACCTTTTATGGAAAAGGCAATTTGGTAGACTTTGATTTGTTATTTAGAATTAGATGCGATTATGTAAACATTGATAGATCCACCGATCTTGGAAGAGGGTCGTCAGTACTCTTCGCACCAACATTGTGGGGGAGATGTCTACTATTAGGACAATTCATTTCATGTACGCTTCGGTTATCTTTAATCTAATTTATTTGCTTTTATATTTGCTACAATTTATTTATTGCATTGCTTTTCCTGGATCTCATACTAATATGATTTCTGAATGATTTATATGGTGTTTGCGTGTATATTGTAAATCTTATACAAATTGGATATGCATGATCTTAATCTTGAAAATCTGCAATGCATTGATTCATGTTGATCGTGGAATTTACTGGTTAATGTATATGTTAATAGTACTGTTTTTAAAAATCTCCGAGGGGATATCTGAAACTGGAACTAAAATCATGTCGGAAACCGTGTTTAAATTGAGAGTTGATATGACCGGTATGCTTGAAAATTTTGATCGTCAGAATTTTAAACGTTGGCAATAACGTATAAAAATATGGTCAACTACTATAAGGTTAATCTCGATACTTGAAACTGAATATCCTACGGTGGAAAAGGAAAATCCCTCACCCGATAGCCATAAGGCGCAATCTGCATAGAAGGAATGTGATTGTATATGTCATGGTTGCATCATGTTGGCTCTGTCCAACACTTTGTTTGATGTATCTTGTTTGTCCATGCAAACTGTAAAGGGGTTATGTGAAGAATTAGATCCGAAGTATAATACCAGAGATCTCGGTATTGAGAAATACTCCACTGCTAAATTTTTAAAGTTTTACATGGCCAAAGGGAAATCGTTTCTAAACAGGAACACGAGTTTTTACTCATTCTCTATGGTTTAGAAGATACCGAGATGAAACTTTCATAGAAGTTTCAGTTCATGTGCATAATAGAAAAGTTTCCTAAGTTTTGGGAAGACTTCGGTATGACCCTAAAATACATGAAGGGGAAAATTTCTATAGATGACTTGATAATGACAGTCATCATAGAGGAGGAACACATGAAATAAAAATCTATGATTCCTATCGATATTCAAGTTAAGGTCAATTTCATGACCTCGAAGGGCAAAGATAAGTAGGGAAAAGGATAGTAACAACAATAAAATGAAATCAAAGGGTAAGATTTAGAAAAGGTAAAGAACAAACCCTGTTGGTACTATAATCAGATTGGCCATTAGAAGAAGGATTGTCCGTCCTTAAAGGTTGAACCTAAAGCTACAGATGGGAGTCCACAAGTGAATATGATCATTGCGAGACTTGAGGCTAGCGGGGGGTATATCTATGTAAAACATGAACTTTACTATATTCATGATCTAAATGAGTGACTTGTGGGCAAGCCGAAAGAGAGGCATAGAAGAGCCTAGAGTAGGTGGGCATTCGTTCAAAGTAGAGCTAAAAGGGATAGAGAGTGTGAGCCATACATGAGCTAATGTACATATCTATTCTGACAGAGTTTTATTTCCTTCTTATCAGACCTGTAATGGTGGGAGTGTAAAGATGGGGAATGGTTCTACGACCAAGATGTTGGGTTCACAATAAGTCAACTTGAGGTTCTTCTGTAGACGTGATTGACTTTACACATGGTGCTGCATATCCCTAACGTGAAGAAAAATGTTTTATCTGACTCCGATTCCATTTTCATTAGAAATGGTTTTGAGTTAAACTATAGATGTAATAAAATTATTATCTTGAGACATGGTACCTTTTATGGAAAAGGCTATTTGGCAAACTTTGATTTGTTATTTAGAATTAGACATGATTATGTAAACATTGATTCCGTGAATATTTTGAATTCTGAATGTTTTAATTCTATGTCTCATGTTGTTAATAATTTAGAATCTTATGATCCGTGGCATGTGGGACATGAACCTGAATTTAATTAAAAGAATGATGAATTTAGAGTTGATCCCTAAATATATTATTGATAAAACTAAAAACATGAAATTTGTGTAAAAGAAAAGATACCCAGGAAGTCTTTTTAGTCTGTCTGTAGAGATAGAGATATCATGGATCTAGTGCACACAAATACATGTGAGTTTAATTGTGTATTGACCATAGATAATAAGAAATACTTTGTCACTTTATATATGATGGTAGTAGATACTACTGTGTATCTAATGAAAATCAAGGATGAAGTCTTAGAAAAATTTCTTATATTTAAGAATGAGGCTGAGACACAACGAAAAGTGCTTAAATACCATAGGTCAGATAGATGAGGTGAATATACTTCTAAATTGTTTGATAAAAAATGCAAGATATTCAACATAGTTCATGAAGTCACTGCTCCATGTTCACCACAATCAAATGGGATAGCAGAATGAAAAAAGAGAACCTTAACTGACTTGATCAATGCTCTCTTACAGAGTTATGAACTTCCAATCTATATGTAGGGAAGACCTTGAATATGGCTTGCCATATTCAAAATAGAGTACCTCCAAGACATATGGAAAAATATCATTTTGAATTCATGAGAAATAGAAAATCAAGCTTAAGATATCTCAAAGTGTGGGGCTGTCTTGCTAAGGTACTAGTCCCAAAACTTAAGAGGAAGAAGCTAGGTCCTTAAATGGTTGATGTGATCTTCTTAAGTTACTTAGAAAATAACTATGCATATAGGTTTTTGGTAATTCGGTACGAGATACCGATCATATATGTCAATATTATTGTTGAACTCCGTGATACTACATTATTCGAGGATGTTTTCCCCATGAAGATTGAGATTCCTCAGAATCTGACCATTGAGAATAGCTCCACATAAGGATTTATTCCAGATCAAATAGAAATGATAACAAATGTGGGGGTTGAGACGTAACATGAACTCAATGATCTTTCAAAAGAAATTGAGCCAAGGAAGAGTAAACGACCTCGGATAGCCAAAGATCTGGATAGTGATTTTGTTGTCTACCAGATCAAGTGTGATCCACCAAGTTACAAGGAAGCCATGGCTTAATTCGAAGCAAAATAATGGAAGGAAGCCATCAAATCTGAGATGGATTCTATTATGGCTAATGGAACTTGGGAACCGATTGATTTACCCAAAGGGTACTCTAGCATTGGGTGCAAATGGGTGTTTAAGAGAAAGCTTAGGCATGATGGACCAACTGAAAAGTATAAAGCCAGACTAGTTGCTAATGGCTTTAGGCGAAAGGAAGGTATCAATTATTTTGGTACCTATTCCCCTGTGACTAGGATGACCACAATCAAGATGCTTATAACATTGGCATATGTATATGATCTCTCTATCCACCGGATGGATGTCAAGACCGCCTTCTTGCATGGTGATCTTGAGGAAGAGATATTTATGGATCAACTTGATGGGCTTGTGATTCCTAGGAATTAAGGAAATGTTTGTAAGCTTTTTAAATCCCTTTACTTATTGAAAAATCTCCAAAGCAGCGGCAAAAATTTGACAAAACCATTTTGTCAGGCTTTAAGGTTCATGAATCCGATAAGTGTGTCTAGTTCAAGAAGAAAAGTGATGCATGTATTGTCTTGTGTCTGTTTTTTATGAGATACTGTTGTTTGGATCACATATGAGTATTATTGGTGAGACTAAAACATTCTTAAGTAGAAAATTCAAGATGAAGGATATGAGTGTTTCTGATGTGATCTTGGGTCTCAAACTGACAAGGTCAGTTGATGTGATTATAGTTTCTAAATCTCACTACGTTGAGAAGGTATTTGAGAAACTTGGACATCAAGATTGTAAAGCTGTAAGCACTCCTTTTGATACATACAAAACACTATTTAATAATTAAAGTGGAGTAATTGTAGCTCAATTAAGGTAATCACAAGTAATATGAAGCTTAATATATCTTGCAAATTGCATGAGATCTGATATTTCATTCTCGATTGCAAAACTGAGTAGATACACTAGCTGTTCTGATCATACTCATTAGGAGGCTCTAGATCGTGTACTAAAATACTTGAAGAGAACTTTTTCTCTTAGTTTGCATTATGGTAGACATCCATATGTACTAGAAGGATACATTGATGCAAGCTAGATAGGGAAAATAGAGGAATCTGGGAGTAATGGTGTTACTGGGTATGTCTTTACCCTAAGAGGCGGTGCAATCTCCTAGAGGGCTGTGAAGCAAATCATTCTACCTTGATCTTCCTTAGAGTCTAAGCTATGTGCTTTGAACACCACTGGAATTGAGTATGAATGGCTAAAGGAACTTCTTTTTGAAATTCCCATGGCGGGTCAACCACTTCCTGCAATCTCGGTACATTGTGATAACATGACCCCAATTGCCAAGATCAAGAGTTCAAAGTTCAATCGGAAGGTAAGGAAACACATACAAATAAGACTTAAGATGTTAAGAGTTTTGGTGTCTCGAGGAGTGTTGGCTGTGAATTTTGTTGGATTCAAAGACAATACGGTAGATCCGTTGACTAAGGGACTTGTTAGATCTTTAGTCCTAAAGTCTTGGCTTGGGATGAGATTGAGATCCATTGGGAGTTACTCTACAGTAGAAACACAAGCTATCTGAGTAGAGATCCCACAAAGCAAGTTTAATGTGATAATAAAAAGCGGTTTGGAGAACTGGCTGATGCTCTTAATTCTAATGCTTATGCATGAGTGTCTTACCCCTGCAAGCTTGGGTGCAATTTAAACTGCAAGTTTAGGAAGAGCATAGGCTTTTAATGGGTTCAAGCCTTTAGGCAGGATATTAATAGTGGATCCTTGGAGAATACCACCTATGTGAGTGTAACTGTAGGCCGCAGTTGAAGGAAGAAGGTCTTTCCTGAACATACTCATGAAATTGGATAAGGGCGCATGACCTTTAAGAGCATCAATATTGAAGATTGTACCAAGAACAACACTTTGTTGTTTCTATCATATACTTTAACATTAAGGTCTGAAGTTTAAGATGTAGTTCACTTCGTTCATGTTAAAGTGAAAGTAGTAAACTCAGGTAGAGGTTTAAACTTGAAGGTACCTTTAATGAAAGCAAAGTGTAGCAACCGAAAAATGTATTTTGACTCTCTTTGAATCTCTTTTTTCAAATTGATGAATTCGTGAGGGATTGTTGTATTTAAAGTTAATGTAATTAGATTTAATTTGGTAAAACTATGTAATTACATTGATTTTTAATTTGGTTTCAATTGGGGAACTAAATTGCTTTGGAGAGAAAGTTGAGAATTCTCATATTTGAAATATGGAGAAACTTGAGTGGAAGTTTAGTACCACATCTAGTATTTCTAATCTTTTGATGGGCTTATATATGAGTTCAAACCCTAAGCTCTTGCAACAATAGTGGAGAGGAGGAATGAAGGATTACATACGCGTGTGCGTGCGCGCTCCGCTCTGTCTTCGGCTCGGGAGAGTAAATTCAAATCTCGATACTTTTGTTGTAGATTTCATTAGCATGTTAAATAAATCAATTCCACAGATTAATTGTGATTCGACCGCCCCCATTGCTCTCTCAGTTTCCCTAGCGGAAAAGCATTCTTCTTCCTTCTCTCGGCTGCAAGTTCTTTGAGGTACTTTCGAGGGCGATCTCGTCGGTGTGCGCGGACGACGATTGTGTACTGTCATATCCTAGGGGCGAATCACCAGTACCCTTCGCACTGATATTGTGGGGGCGATATCCTCTCTATGGACAGTCCATTTCGTGGAAGCTTCTGTGATATCTAATATAATTTACTTACTTTTAAGTTTGCCACAATTTGTTTATTGCATTGTTTTTCCTGGATCTCGCCCTCTATATAGTTTATATGGTTCCTACGTGTATATTGTAAATCCTATACAAATTAGATATGCATTTTTTTAATCTTGAAAATCTGTAATGCATTGATTCGTGTTGATCATGGATTTTACCGTTAATGTATTCGTTAATGATCCCGTTTTCAACAGAAGCTAGTGGAATACATGTACAAGAGGACTAGGTATTCTTTCTAATTACTCTTGTATCTAAAATGTTAATGTTCGTTTAGGGAGCTAAGCGATAAAACTGCAAAAAATTTAGGATAAGACTGATATTCCAAAAAGAGAGGGACACAAGTGATGAAATACCCCATCCCCATTTGTATCCAAGTTCCCCAAAGTTACTGTAAAAAAAGAACATTAAGCTTATATTGTGGGAGTAAAAGAATATTAGAATTAGCATGGCAATTTGACTCTCACAAGCTTGTAATAATATTGTTGTTATAATATTATTCGTCTTGTATTCTTCCATGTTTAGAAAAAGGACCCGGATTGTAAAAAACGAGTACACTAATTTCTTTCTATTTGATTTCTATTCCATTTCAATGATGCCTAGGTGTCCTAAATGGAGTTTCGACGAAGGTTTCTCCTACAGTTTTGCATTCTTTGAGTTCGAATTTTCCCATCGACTATAAAATACTTGATTTATCTTACAAAATGAAGAAGGTTTATGTCGACATAACAAAAGATCCATATCTATTTTCTCCTAAAAGTCCAAGAAGCCAATTTCGGATGCTATGGAGAAAAGATAATAATTGCGGGATTGGAAGGTAGGGCAATCTATGAAATATTAAACTTCAACAAAATGAGTACATAACAACGAATAATTTGAAGATTGTTATTGCACGAGATAGATTTGTTTAATTTCTCATGAAACATCCCTCATTGGAAAAATTATATTCATTGTTATTCGTTGTGGATAACTAATATAACAACGGCTTTTTGTTGCCTCCTTCATGATTGTATGTATTATTGTATGTATTAATCATTGTTAAAGTTATCGATGATTACTGTAAATTAAAAAATGATAATGTACACTACAGCAAAATTAAGTTATAGTGATGGTTTTTTAAAATTCCGTCACCAAATTAGCCGCTGTTAAATATATAATGACGATAGACGATATTAAATATATAATAAATATCATATCCGTTATTATATCATTAGCAACGGTCTACATAGTGACGCTTATCCGTTGTTATTTTTCAAAATATCAACTAATCGTCGCTATTGTTTTAGTTCATAATTTAACGACGATTAATTAGAACTTTGAAAAATAACAACGAATAAGCGTTGTTCTGTGGACCGTTGCTAACGATATAACGGCATATATGATATTTGTCGCTAATTTCGAGTACGAAAAATCATTTTGCAACGAATAATATCATCGTTATATATTTAGCAATGGCTAATTTAATGACGATTTGAAAAAACCGTCACCATAACTTATTTTTTTTAGTGGTACAATCATTTCTATATGAACCCTCATCAATTATATAGTAATGAATACGTTATTCTCGGCAAATCGTTAAGTATGAGAATTAATTTTGCAAGTAATAACACTGGACATTATATATTATTTTGTAAGAAAAAAAATATTGAGCTATTTTGATGTTGTGCATGTGTTGGTTTTAGTTTTAAAACTTACACAAGATGTTTAGTGATCGATTCAAGTAAACAAAACATGTTTTCATGTTTTTTTACTTAGAATTGATCAACATCTGAAATGAAATGTGAGGATAAAATTATGAAAATCAATCAAAGAATTTGCTGAAGAACAGCCAAAAGAATGATGCTCGATCACTGGACGATAGATTTTAGTACAACAACTGTTTCAAGTAGCTCCATTGAAATTGGGAGGCCAAATGCATATGTTGTCATTGGTGACATAGGAGATGCATGACAAAGGAACCAAACAAAGGCCTCTACTCCTCAGATCCAGCTTTCGTTCCCCTCCCTCGTCACTTGGGACCTGCAATTTTCTTATGGGTCACCAATATTTTATCTATTAATCTAGTAATTAATGCTATGATAATCATCACATCTGAAAATTCTTTCATATATCGTTTTTTGGTCAAGTATTATCTTCAACTCAAACGTCAATTAGGGCCATTACAAAATAAAGCTCTTATAGCGACGAAACATCTAACTTTCAGCAATGGAATTCAGTTGCTGCAAGTAAGGAAATTGTTTTGCTAACGATAACTTTTCTTTTTAATATAGGTTGAATATGAATTAAGTTAATTAAAAATATGAGATGCAAGTATCTTTGATCTACGATAATATTATTAACTAATAAATGAAAAGGTCATAATAGTAGAATAAAACAGAATTTTATCTAAATATTTCAAAAAAATATTTTAGCGACGACATGCAACATTTGATTTTAGGCTTATAAACTTTGTAAATTACGTCTACAACCTTTTACACAACGTAATTAACCCATCGACCATGTAAATTACCCCGAGAACTCCCATGAGCTTCAAACAGATTAATAGCAAGGTTGACGACATAAGAGCTAGTAAGTTTACGAGGTCGATTGGAGAATTATGTTGTTTCAGAGGTCAAGAAGGTAATTAGTTTATAGGGTTCGTGGGGTAAATATCCCTTAATTTTATAAATGTTGCAACAAAAACTTAATTTTAATTGGGATGACATACAAAATCTGTTAATATTTGTTGCAACTAGCTACTATAGTGACGGAATATTGTTGCATATACTGTAACGAATCTGTAGCTAAAATATGTTTTACTTTGTGATAATCACAACTTGTTACAAAAGCAACAATCTATAGTTAAAATTTGTCGTCGCTACATTTCATCCTAACATAGTAATTTGTTGTGATGGGGTCGAGCTTAATCTTTTCACAAAAATGGAATATAGGTATGTATAAAAGCAGTCGAAGTGTTATACATTTAAATATGTAAATAATATTAAATTATTTATTAGCATCGATGACTCTTGTTGTAGTGAGTGTGTATACAAAAAGTATCCATCATATTTGGATGAAAGATTTTTCTTGAAACGGTCTAAAAATGCTATGAATCTCTCCCCTCTACGCAATTTGCATATGGTTGAAGAGTATCCATTTAAATGGTTTGGGGGTTGAATAACATGGCTTCTAAAATTGCTATTGTTTTTCTCAAAAGAAGTATAGGTGATGGAAAATACATAATATCCCTTTATTTTTTTCAAGGTACTATTAATTGTGATAAGAAGCAAATAAGTTTAGTTGAGCTAACAAAATGAACATTTTTTTAATAAAATGAGAAGTGGCCTTCAAAGTTTCAAATTCTATGTCACATTGTTATCTATTGTTGGCCTCTCTTTTTTACTTTAAGAAATTAGCAATTTAGAGTGCTAGTTCCCAATTCACTCTGCCTCTTTATCTAAATTTAATTGCAAAATATAAGCTACAGTGTATAATCAGATCTTACCCCATGAGATGATTTATTCCTAGAAGATTTCATATATGGAACACTCAGAGTCTGAAGCATAAAAAAAATATTTGTTAGAAAAAAGTTGAAACAAAATCCACATGTACTGTTTTCTTTAGGAGAATTAATGTAAATAGCTTAAATCTGCAAAGCAAGGGTTAAAAAAGTAAGTTAATTGCTCCAAAGTTTATAAAAATGGAAGGCCAACAATAACATGAAATTGAGTGCATAGTGGACAATGTTGGGAATGGATACGAGCAAAAAAAAAAAGAACAGCACAGGAAAAAAACAGGCATAAATATGAAGCCACTATGCGGCATGCAGTAATTCGATAATGATAACATCGATCTTCTTAGCTTTTTTCACGGAAATAATGTGGAGAGTATGATGAGATTCAACCCTCCAGCGCATCTTGATTACGGCTGTGCTAGGATTTCAACTTTACATTACACGAAGTTACCTATATACATGGGCGGAGGGAGAGGAGGGCGGGTATAGGGCTGTTAATTGAATTGAATCATTCAAATTTGATTAGGATTCGTTCGATAAAAATTCGAAAAAAGTTCGATTCGAAATCGAATGAACTGAATTTGAATTTAACTTTTGGATTCGATTCCCAAATGAATCGAATCTGAATTTACTTCGATTCGTTCGATAACATTTCGATTCGATTCGACACAACACATATATGATATGGTATGATGCATTATATATATATGTAAATAAATGTAGTATATATTTTGTAAAATCCCCACACATGATACATAACTTAATATAATAAATAATATTTTCATCATCTTATTCTAAACATCCCAACTTTGAGATGCCCATTGCATACACCATACCCCCTCCGTATTCCCCCAAATTCTCTCTCCCCTCCTCACTCATGAGAAAAAAATCCTTACATTTTCTTCTTCTCTCCAATGCCGCCAGCTCCAACCTCTCGCTCCTGCTCGCTTTCTCCAACATTGCAGGCTCAAGTCTCTCGCTCTTGTTTGCTCTCTCCAACGCCGCCAGCTCCAGCCTCCCGTTCATGCTCGCTCTCTCCAACGTCGTCGGCTCCAGTCTCCCACTCATGCTCGCTCCCACCACTGACAACACCACCCTCCCAATAGTCAACCCCACCAACAGCTCCCGCTCTCCCCCGTCGTCTACAACGACACTGGTTTTAGTCTCACCAACGTTGCCAGCATCTCTCCATCACCCCCGCAGCTACTGGTATTACCACACATCACCCTTTTACCCTGAAATATTAAGATTTAGGTTCTATCCAAATAATTTATTTGATTCTAAAATACATCATCTGTAGACAATACTAAATTTTTAAAAACCATCCCGAGGTTATAGATTTCAAATTTCTAACAATCTTTTCCTTAGTCACATTCTTAATCCTCCCATCCATCGTAATATCCAGATCTTATGATAAGGACAATCAAGCATTTGAATATAAATAATATCTTAGAGACAATTATGGTATGAATAGATTTCATGGATTTCGAGCTTTGCTAAATGGCTAAATGTGCAAAAGATCATAGCTGCAACTAAATTCTATTTCTCATCAAGATTACAAGGGGACTAGGTTATCAAGAAGGAAGTATCATCATAATCTTTAATAAGCTCAAGCCCCCATAAGAGTGCATTGAAATGAGGTAAGAATGTTACATATTAGAAAATTGAAGATCAAAGCCATACCAACTGAGTTCTCAGTCCGGTCTGCCGATTTTTATATACCTCAGATGTTGGATTCGGCTCCATAAGTCAATTCACATCGACCTTTTATGGTTCTGATGGAATTTAGTGATTCTTTTTTTCTCAGATATCATGGATATAAGTCACAATGGGAGGGAAGATAAGGAGGATTCTTTGGAGAAACGTGCAACACAATCTTCTGATTATTATTTTGGACATGTATATCTATTAATCTATATCTTGTATTTCTATATTGGTATGAAATTTAAAATATAGTTTTGAGTATGTGTTTTCATTTTGTTTTCTGAAGTCTAATTCAAACATACCACCTTCTCAAGATAGTGTCCATGAGAGGGTTTGGGCATGATGATGATATTAATGAAAAAGTAGAAGAAGAGGGTGAAGAAATAGAAAAATCGATTCCTGAAATAATTAGTAAGATTGATAGAAAGAAAAGATCAATGATTTTATGAATCATTTACCAAAGAGAATGAGAAAGTTGGTGGAGTGCCAGTTGAAAGGTGGAGATGCATTGATTGAACTTTCATCACATGTACAAAAATAAAAAGATCGATGATTTTTCAAGATGTCAATAATTATTTTTTCTTTACATATTCAATTCACCATAGGTACAAAAAGAGAAAATGACGATTGCAAGAGACATACACGAACAACAGTAGTTTGGTACTTAAATCCAATTTATATTATCTATTGAATTTTACCATTTATGTGAAAAGTTTTTTTATTTGTCTCAATTTTTTTCACAAATTAGTATCACAAAGTCTATTAAATTCTTTGAAACTTAAAATATTATTAATATAAAATTTTTATTATTACTTAAATTACTAAATAAAATTCTAATTCGATATAAAATGAATCGAATTTGAATATTCGAAACTCCAAATGAATTGAATTTGAATTTAGATTAGAAATTCGTTTAATATTCGATTCGAAATCCAATTCGAAAATTTTATAATGAATTGAATCTGAATATAAGTGGATTAGAATGTATTCGATTTGATTAGCACCCCTAGGCGGGTACGAGTCATGCCCCCCTCCTCAAATCAGAGCCTATGTAGTCTCCCATAAAAAATAAGAATGCACATATTGTGGTCCCGCAATCATTAACTATTTAAAAATTTTCATTTCTCTTTCCTCCAAATAGGAAGTTATGAACTCCTTTCCCCACATTTCAATTCCTTTTTTATTTTCCTCCCCCTAATGGAGGTCCCCCCCATCCCATTGCACTTCTGTCTTATCTAAATTTCTTTTCCAACTTAAGAACACTGTCCTTCCAATTCCACTTTCACCTTCATTTCCAACAATTTCATTATCCTATGTCAAGAGTTCACCCATCTCCACTTGTTTATGAATATGGACATGTTTTTGTGGATACTGATACAAATAGGTTTATGCTTTTTGTCATTTACACAAACATAGATATCATATTGTGTGAATCTTCTACATGTTGTCCAACTATTTTCAATGATGATATAGTTTCTCCAAGTGATCTAGCTCCTAGTGATATACATGTCCAAAAGTGTCTACAAGACAATAAAAATGAAAACACTGATGGGTTTTCTATTGTTCATGATCAGGGATTGCAATGTCAAATTTTGGAGTATGTGGTAAATGAACATGATATGATTCGACATGTATATATTAAAAATGCATCATATCAGCATTTTCTTCAAATAATCTCACATATGATTGTGAAAATCATTAATGTCTATTCAAGCTTTTTAGTTTCATAAATATCGATCATGTTCAGAAAATATATTGTTGTATGATTAAGATGGATATCTTAGTAGATGTACGATTATTTACATCGAGAAGGATATATCAAAGAAAGTCAACATAGAAGATATTATTGATGATTTGTATGTTATAAAAAATCATCGAGCAAAGCTTAAATAAATTATATATATATATTTCTTGTACACATTTATTCATCATTTTTTATATAATAGAACTCAATAGTAAAATTTTGAATTATCCGTACATCAATACACATGTTTTGGATTATTTTCATAATTGTCCCCACCTATGAACAAATCCTGACTCTGGCTATGTTTCCCCCACAAATACAATATTGACTTTGCAAGATAAACCTGTGGACGTACACATTTTTTAATAACATCCATCTTCACACGACAATGTCTTGAGCAAATGGGTTTCATAGAAAAATGATATGTCTTTGATCACATTAGCACCACTCTTTAGCTTGCCTAGCATCTATCATCTAATTATTTAATCTAACCATATTTTTCCATTCAACATGAAAAAGGCCTTTCGACAAGTCATTTATTCTATCTATTGTTCTTATAGCCTATGTCCAACACTCTCCCTCACCCCTAATTGTTAGTAGTGTTTCCACAGACTTCTTTGAATCACAAGTTATCTTTGGTAGGATTTCCTCTCCTTTTCAGAGTGGGGAAGAGGGAGGAGAACAAGATGGATGGTTTTGATATGCTTAGGTACATCAGTAGCTCTGATCCATGATCTTCAAGAAGTTTGTGAGATGACACTGATGATTGATGATGTGGTTGACCACAAGTTAATAAAATGCCAACATCCCATGATTTGTTGTACCCAATCTACTTTCTTGATTATTGAAGAGACTAGGTCATTTGAGGGTCAACCTAAGATTAGATCCCAGTCTTTCTTAGGGTAGAGTCTTCGAGAAATATCAACCTATCCAATATCCTTGGCAAAGTTTTGACCTTACTTGACATGTCTTATGTTTGTGGGATATAAATATATGTCATGTGATGAGAATATCCTCCTACCATCATTTACTTTCACTCTTCTCTACGTGCATGACATTTCCTAGGGTAAAATGGTTTATTTATGACCCTTAGCCTAGAGACCGAGGTCTTAGGCCTCCACCGACTCAATAAAAAGTAAGAAAAATAAGGAAACCTTTGAAAATAACCAAGTAAGAAAAATAAAGAAAGCTTTGAAAAGAACCAAGTAAGAAAAATAAGGAAAGCTTTGAAAAGAACCGAGTTACATGAAGAATATACTCCAAAGACAACTGTATATGTAATGAGTCTCCATTTCATCACCTGTACTCATTTATTTTATTTTAAATCTCTTGGAAATGCATGAAAATAACATTAATATACATAAAATAATAGGCATTATTTGACTTGTAAATATTGTATAAATACTTGTATTTAACTCCAAAATAAAAGAATAAAAAGGAAAAGAAAAGGAAAATAAATAAAGTGTTGCAAATTCTAAATGACCCTAAGCCCGAGACCAAGTTAATATTGATTTGATTGATCAGAAATAAAGTAGGGGGAGATAGGGCCAGATAACTATATAGAAAATACACCCAAACCCTAATTTATTACCATGTAAATAGACATTTATGCACCTATTTTATTTTCCATTATACACACCTCAAATTAATATTTATTCAATATGAAAATGTACAATAAAAATGCATAGAAAATACAAAATTAATTGCACATAAAAATAATGCACAATGTAAATGGGACATACAGATGAAAAGCTATAAACCAAACTTTAATGATTAATATCTCCTCCATATGAACTTGGAATTCACCAAACTCACATTTATTATTCTTAAAATTAAATTATCTATCTAATAAAGGTAGGTTCATTAAAAATATTGTTAAGATGTAAATGTCAGCTTTGGGGTCCCATTATACCACATACCTGCATATTTTATACATTACATTATTCTTTATATTTTTGCTATTCTTATTTTTTAAATAATTGTAAATATAATTTAAAATATATAAACACAAAATAAAAGCATTAAAATTCATTAAATTAAATTATAATATACCCATATTTATTTAAGTATAAAAATAAAATCAGAAAAATGGAATAAAAATATGTAAATATGTATCTAAATATATTATAAATAAATAAAATATGTATATATAATAATAAAATTAAAAATACAAATAAAAATAAAATGCCTAAAATATAGGTATTTATACCTATATATACTTGTATAAATTAACACCTAATAAATAAGGTTGTAAAAATAAATAAAAGTCATAACTAAATACTACATAAATAAATAAACAATTTTATCTTTTGATTTTTAATAAAATATGTAGCTATTTTATTTGTATTTATTTTCGTTTTCCTTATATTTTCTCTGTTGACGGTGCTAGGTGGACCAATAACGTACTTCCGTGCATTGACCTAGGGTCAACTGCATAGTCTTCCCCGCCACCTCTGTTAGAGATCATGCCACTCACCTATCCCCCTATCTTCATTATTTTTTTGGTGTTAATCCTCTGCTCGAAGCAAGTTGATTTCTTCACAAGAAATCCTCGCAACATGCACCTCGATCTCGCCGTACTCTCTGATGATCCAAAGCCTTGGTCAATCAGATGCATTCACTTGATTTCAAGGATCCCTTCCCTCTGTTTATAAATAAACCTCCAGGCCCCCATTTTTCTTTTTGATCTCTTTTCCTTCCCGTACCCCCAATAGGATTCCACCCGAGGTGAGTTCGTGGTGACAGCTTAAGCTCCTCGACCTTGTCAACATGGAGAAGGGTGAGATAAGATGATCCAACCCTTGCCGGAGCTACTCTAGTGGAGCTTCCTCTGCTCCCTGATCATCAGGTATGTGTTATTAGTTTTAGGTCAATTAGTTACCCTTTAGGTTCATTAGAATAGTCATAGGCTTAGTTTAATCGATTTTCTTTTTATTTCACGTGTTTTAGTTAAATTGTAGTTTTTCGGAGCTAGGATCCGAACACCTGTTCCACCATGATCCTTCGTCGTGTCGACCCACTCCACACCTCAATTCAAAGCCCACCCATTTATCCACATATCGAGCCCCTTTTCCCCTCTGATTTTGCACAAATCAGAGTGAATAGAGTTCGATCCTCTACCCCTTCACCGGAGTTTACTGCCCTTCATCTCTCCTATGCATTTCATCCTCAGCGTAGGTCTAGAGCATTGCTCTCAAGCCCCTCTTCCATAGCTTCAATGGTTTAAAAGCCCTATGGAGTGTGGAATCGGCACAAGTCAATGGCTCTAGGTCGTGAAGAATAGCTAGCCTTCCAGGTCCCTATCGATGGGACTTGGAACCCTTCGAGGACCAACTACAGATGCATGAGGTCCCTAGGAAAGAGTAGAATCACTCAATATAAAAAGGTGGTTGGAGCATAGAGAAATCGTTGATTGAAGCGAACTCAAGATGCAGTTCTTCCGAGTTCGTCTAAGGGGCTCCATCATCGTCGGATGCACTTCCCCTCCTGATCATTCTGATCTGAATGTCCATAATACACATATAAATTTAATCATTATATTATATGAATATTTAAGCAAACTTACACACACTACTCATACATGCACATACATGTGTACATGCATACACTTACATGCATGTACACACTATGACACGGACTAGCATAAACAACACATATACACATACATGCACCAAATAATAGCCAAGACCTTCCCCTCTGCCCGACAATTGTTTCTATCTTACTTGAAGGTCTTGAAGAGACCTTCTACGGGCTATTTGTACCAAAGAAGGCCTTATAGGTCTCCTAGAGGACCTTTGAGCTCCACGGGTCTGCCAGGGAACCCCGGTCATCTTTGAAGTACTTGAGAGACACAAAGAGCTTGCGGAAGTGTGAAGAAGCCATTGACGGTGCTCTAGGTGGCCGAAAGCTCGAGCAACATCAAATTCAAACTTGCCTTGAGTGAGTTCTTCGTGTGTTCTTCCAGCCCCCTTGCTTACTGTCCAACTAGGAGGAGGAGCCCCAAGCACACATGATACTTCAGATTAGGAGGAGCCTTGGCCGTAGATCCCATCTAAAGGATCTAATCCATGATGTTAGCGCCCAACTGTCATCTCGCAATGAGGACGTGCCACACATCAAGTGAAGGAACTCATGCCATCTAATCTTAGCACAATTAGGGGGTAAATTTCACATATGCCCCATTATTGTATTTTATTTTTGAACCAGTTCTATAAATTTTTAAGATGCATTATTTTTTAGTAATTTTGCAAAAGGGCTCCCGAGGTTTATTGATATTTCAGTTAAGTCCTTGCCAACGCAACTCACGTTTCGTCTCACGTGAGATGACCATTTTTCACTTTTATCCCTACACTTTTGTATTTGTAGTTTAGTATTTAAAATTCAAATATTAGTTGTAAACTTTTGGGTATTTTGAATTTTGATCCCTAACTTTTATTTTAATTACAAATATATCCCTTCTAGTTTAATTAATTTTTGTGTTTTTTTTCTAGTTTCTGAAAATCATCTGTGCTTTAAAAATCATGAAAATAGGGTGAGGTGCATGCTAGCTTGAATGTGTTACGCTATAATTTTAGTTTTACATTCTAGGCATTTTATCTATTTATTAAAAATCAAAAGGTGCACATTTATTCTTTGTTAGATTTAAAAATCTAAAAAATATAAAACCATATTTAAAAATACCAAAGAATTTACTATTTGATTATTATTTCATTTTGTTCCTTCAAATAAAAAATCCCTTAAAATAGAAAAAGAAAATGACTAAAAATTTAAAAGCTCCAAAATACTTATAAAAATCATAAAATTTCTTCAAAAAATATGAAAGTATTTATTTCTATCACTGAATTTTCTTTATATTATATATCATCTAATAAAAATTATGTTAAGGAATTTGTACTTATTATATATTTTTAATTCCTTAAAATATTCAACCTATTTATTTAATTACTATTTTGAGATATATTGGACTTTAAAATACCTAAAAATTATCAAAAATAATTGAAAAATCACAAAACAATGGAAAAATATGAAAAGACAAAAATTTTTTTTTTACTATTTTTGACTATATATATTTATATATTTATTCATCTATCTTATATACTAATATTTATATCTTTATCTTTTAAAAATTCAAAAAAAATCGGGAAAAGATAAAAATAAAATGAATATTTAAAAAAATTAAAAATTAGAAAAATAAAATAAAAAATAAAACCCCCAAAAAACATTAATTAATTGATTAAATTATCGAGTATTTACACATTTATACCTATATCATTTATTTATTATTTATTTATAAATAATATACCTGCTACACCAACTTGTCACCATGTACTCGACATTCTAAATACTTGCAACTATACACACGGTTTGTAGAGTTAATTAAAATAAAGTTAACTCCACACACTTTGCATTTCTTTGATCATTTTTTATATGTTAATTGTTGAATGACTCTGACTTTTATGAGAATGTCGCCACAACGATGGTGTTCTCGCCTTGTGAGTACATCTGACCCTTGCAAAAATTGATTTTTAAATGACACCATTGTCGGGAAGCAATAGAGTGTAGCATATTTAGTTGTACAATTTTCCTATTATTTTTCTCTTTTATTTTTGCTTTTTCTTTTTGATATTCATTTTGACTATTCTGACCATTTTCTTTGTTGATATTTCTTGTGAGTCGACTAGTAGAGAGTAGGAGAAGGAGGTAAAGAAAGAAGGGTATAGAGCAATCTCTTTTAGTTTTTTATTTTGTTTTGAGAGAAAGTGTTTCTTTTTATTTTTGTAAAATAAATTGTAATAATGTTTGGACATTGAACACTTCACTTCACGAGGTCCAGTGCCTGGGTGATTGTTTGCCCATGGACCTTGTCTGATTTTTCGTGTTTTCTCGCTTTTATTTTTCTTTGTTTCATGAGTTTTGAATTTTCCACCCTTCTTTTTATTTGTTTGTATTATCGAGACCTAGTTTAGGATTTGTTTGTTCGATTGATTAGGTCCAAAGCCTTAATTAAAACTACATTTACTTATAGTTCACGCTTGGACTTAGTCAAATCTGAATTTTTGATTATTTAGACGTGAGACCGCGTACCGTGAGAGGCTCCACACAGTGCTTGTAGGACCTACTTTGGTGGGAACCGGGGAGTCTCCAAGATTGGACCTTAGGTTTCATGCCTTAATAGTTAGCATTTGGTGCTTCACACTTATAGAAAGTTATGCTCTAGGGTAATTTCATCAGTTCACATGGCATATAGAGTAGGTTTCAATTCTTCTTAGCATCCTGCACGAAGCGAGCTGGAGGCAAGGTGGGCATCAACTATCTTTGCACACATCATTGATTTATGCCTGCATTCCTTTTTCGTCTCTCCCTCTAATTTTGACCACATAGGATATTAAAGGAATTGATCCATTGCCAGCACTCCTGCATTATTAAAATTCCAAAAAAAAGTGATAACTAATAAAATTGGGTCTGCTAACTATACTCGATCCTAAAATAAAAAAGAAAATCCTTATTTTGGGGAGAGTAATCTTCTCATTGTATTCAACATTTTATACTTGTCACATACACATTGAGGATTAGTGCCCCAATCCCAGGCCTGCCTACGTACTTGTACAACTTTTTTAAAATTCACCTAACTTTAAATTTTGACAAGATAAAACGATCAAACTTTCATGGTCATCATTGTGTTGAGTTGGCGAATTGAGGGATTTGTTTATTTATATTTTTGTTTATTTGTGTACATACTCAATTTTCTCTGCGTACTTTGGCCTTTTTTCTTGCATATCTTAACTTGACCTTCGCATTCTCTCGATACTCGCCTTCCATTTCGGAGATGGTTGATTGGAGTTATTTTTATCCGTACTTCACGGATCCTTATTCTTCTCTAGTTGGTCCACCTCCATTTTATCAAGGAAACTTTGTTCTTGACCTTTCTTTTTTGTACATATTCGACTCATCCGTCGTTTCAGGCATCTGACTTTGATTTTACCCTCCACCACCATCACATTGCCCACTATCTCGCCCACCCGATACTGAGGTGTCGGAGTTACCTATTATGGATACCGCTCTTGAGTACATGACCTGGTTAGTGGAGCAAATGAATCAGATGATAGATGACATCACTAGCCTAAATAAGAACTACACCACCGCTTCTCCTTCTGGATTCATGGATTCACTAGAGAACACCCATGAGAGCTTGCAATCGCCAACAATAAAGAAAATGAGAAAAATTCTAAAATACAAAAAGAATCGGGGAGACACATAGCGAGTCAGCTTGGAGGAGTGGGAACCCATGCTAGATCATATACCCCCCCACACACTCACCACAGTTCCCACCTCTGACCCTAAGGATGACGCTGTACAGACATCTCTTAGTCATCCTTATGTAGATGATGATTCTGATCTCTTTCCTTGTATGGAGGAGATAGAAAATATTAAAAAATGTTGACTCAACCTGAAATGGTGGCATCTATTCATGAGATTATTGAGGTCCCACTTCGAGACTTGAGTCGAGGATCCTACATGTCTTGTTTGGATTTCATCTATCTATAAAAACCTCAAAGGTTTTGAACCCATAAAAACCTTAACGAGAAAATAAGCCATATTCTTTTACCATGTATATAATTACAAAGGTTTCTTTTGATGATTACCTGCGAAAAGCTACGGGTATCATGCCCGCACATCTGCTTCAGTCTCCCATGTTGCCTCTTCAACTCCATGTTGGTGCCACAACACCTTGACCAATGGAATCTCTTTGCTGTGAAGCTTCTTCACAGCACTGTCAAGGATCTGCACTAGCCTCTCCTCAGATGTCAAATCAGTCTCCATGTCAAGATTGTCATAGCTGATGACGTGGCGAGGGTCATGCACATACTTCATCAGGTTGGATATGTGGAATACATCATGAATAGCTGAAAGGTGTGGAGGAATGGCTACTCGATAGTCCACCTTCCTCACTCTAGTAAGAATCTCGAATGGTCCAACATATTGAGGGTGCTTGCTTTCCACGAACATCGAATCTCTGAATTCCCTTCATGGAAGATACTCGGAGAAGTATCCAATCTCCCACCTATATTTATAGGAATGCCATTAGTATGGGAGATTAAGTTGAATATTAATAATTCATAAAAGGAATAAGATAAGAGGATTGGATAACTGAAACTCCAAATCTCTTCTTCGACGGTCTATTGATAGCTTTGAGCCGTCAGAAGCCTTCGCCTCAAAAGTTCAACAACCCTCGTAGTCTCCTCTAGAAGATCTACAAAATAGATAGCATGATCACCTACCTCAAGCTAATTGAGAGGTGTTAGGCATCTCCGCCCATATAGGTCTTCGAATGGTGCCATGTTTATACTGGAATGATAGTTGTTGTTGGACGTGAATTCTACCAATGGCAGATGGTCCTTCCAGGACCCTTTCCACTCCAAAGTGCATGTGCGTAGAAAATCTTCGAGCGTTTGTATGGTGCGCTCGCTTTGTCCATCGATCTGTGGATGAATGCATAACTCATTTCAATAATGTCTATAGTGCTAACATGAACTGATGCCAATAGTGCGAGTAAACCTCGAGTATCTATCTGACACCACCTCGTATGGTATACTGTATACCTTTATAATGTTTTGCACATATAGCTTGGTCAATCTGGATAGAATATAGGTCATGCTGACATGTATGAAATAGGATGACTTGGACAACCTGTCAACAACAACCCAAATATAATCATGACCACCTAATGTCTTTAGCAATCCTATGACAAAATCCATAGAGATACTCTCTCATTTCCAATCGGGAATAGGGAGAGACTGCAATAGCCCTGGTGGTCTCCTACTCTCATCCTTGACCATCTGACAGGTCATTCATCTGCTGACATGTTGCGCCACTTTGCACTTCATCCCATCCCACTAGAAATGTTGACGCAGATCATGATGCATTTTTGTGCTGCCAAGATAAATAGACAATCATGAACTACATGCTCCATTAAGTATATCTCTGTGCAACTTCTCGTTATTGGGCACATTGACCTGGCCATCCTTTTATAAAATAGACTCTATTATAACAAAATCATCATTCTCGTCGTTGACAATGCACATATATCTGTTTCGAATTCAAGGATCTAACTTTTGACCTTCTACTATGTGATCCCAAAGACTGCTAAATCGTGGAGGCACGGTAGTAGATATGGATGCACTTTACTGAGGACACCAATTAGTCAAAACTGTAAACATATCCCATGTGTATAACCAATTCATCATACCCTCTACATGAGCTCTCCTGCTAAGCGCCTCTGCCACCACGTTTCCCTTACCGGGATGGTAAGAGATCATGCAATCATAATCCTTTAGTAGCTCAAGCCATCTGCATTATCTCATGTTCAACTCCTTCTAGTCAAATATATACTTCAAGCTCTCATGGTCTGTAAAAATCTAAAAATTCACCCCATAAAGATAGTGGCGCCAGATCTTCAAGGAGAAGACAACTACCGCCAACTCCAAGTTATGGGTGGGGTAATTCCGCTCATGCATCCTCAATTGACGTGATGTGTAAGCAATCACGTGATCTCTCTGCATCAGCATCGCTTGCAAACCTTCTCGTGATGCATCTATGTAGACTACATAGTCCTTGAAGGTAGTGCAAGAATGGGCATCGTCGTCAATCTCTCCTTCAATGTCTTGAAGGCCTGCTCGCATGAATCATCCCAGATGAAAGGAACTCCCTTCTGTGTTAATCATATCAAGGGAATAACAATGCATGAAAACCCACTGGCGAAGCATCTGTAATAACCCACTAATCCAAGGAAGCTTTGAATCTGAGTAACTATCTTAGGATGCTCCCAAGACATGACCGCTCAATCTTAACATGATCAACTGTGAATATTGCTCTAGAAATGACATGCCCAAGAAATGATAACTGGGATAACAAGAACTCACACTTTATCAGCTTGACATACATCTTGTGCACTCGCAATGTGTCTAGGGCAATCTTCAGATCATTCGTGTGATCCCATTCCTTCCGAGAATATATCAGCACATCATCAATGGATTCTGCCACAAACTTTTTTAAGTATGGACGGAAGATCCTGTTCATCATATCCATGAATGCTACAACGGCATTGGTGAGCCCAAATGGTATCACCACAAGCTCATAATATCCATATCGAGTCTTGAAAGTTGTTTTTAGAATATCTGACTCTTGAATCCTCAATTGATGGTAGCCTGATCGAAGGTCGATCTGCGAAAACACCGACAATTCCTAAAGCTGATCGAACATCATCAATGCATGGAAAAGGATGACGGTTCTTCACCGTTCTCTTATTCAGTTGTCGATAATCAATGCATAATCTCATCGATCCATCTTCTTCCTGACAAAAAGAATCAGAGTACCCCAAGGTGAAGTTATCGACCTCATGAATCCCATGTCAAGAAACTCCTGCAACAGCACCTTCAGCTCTCTCAACTTAGCTGGTGTCATACGGTATATCGAGATCGTTTGTATATCAGGTAATAATGTGATCTTGAACTCAATCTCTCTCTTAGGAGGTAATCCCAGCAGCTGATCATGAAACACATCTGGGTAGTCTGATACTACTCTGATATCCTGTATCATCAGCCTATGATCGGATGTCTCTCGAGCAAATGCTAAATATGAATCACATCCCTGGTCAACAAATCTTCGAGCTCGCGACACTGAAATGTACTCCATTTTGGAGTCATGCTTAGGAGGTGCTTAGATGATTCCTAGAAGTCGTCTGCACCTGGTGAAGCCTCCAAAAAAACTCCAATACCCAACAATGGGTTCCTAGTCGAGTCGCAAAGTAGAAGGGACCCGGGGGTCCTGTTCATGATGCAATTGGCCCTCAAATGGGCCCTTCCAGGACTTGGACCTGCATAGAGAGATATCACGAGGTTTCCATGGATGTGTCCTAGGCCATTATTGGTGGGAGTCGAGACAGGATGGAATGGAGGTGATGAGGCTCAGCAACATGGAGGAAATGAACCTCAATGGTCTAGATCGGGGATCGATCTGGGGGAAATGGGTGTGCGTAAGGAGGAGAAATGAGAGGTAAAGAAATTAGATGGAACAGAGGGGTCAGAATATGGTATTACGGTGACAAAGGGTGGTCGGAGCTTTGTAGCTCCAGCGAGGGTTAGTTCTAAACATAAACTAAAACACGTAATCCAAACACTAAAGAAAATGGGGAATAAAAACCCTAGCTAAACCTAACCTAGAAAGCGAAGTAAAATCGCCTCAAATGGTCGGGAGATCACAAGATCATACCTCGATGACGAGCTTCACCGGAGATGGTGGGAGACCACCCTCACTGTGCCTCCACTTGATATAGAAGGGTTGGGCGAGTTGCTGTCACTATGCTCGAGCCCAGGTGCACACTCTGAGGTGCTAAAATGGAGTGAAGGGGAACCAAAAAATGAATAATGACAAGGGGAGTATTATGTACATGTTGGTGACGGGAAGGTCTTCGAGGCAAGATCTTGAGCACAGGAGGAAGATATGGAGCATGGGATGCATTCAACATGAATCAAGGGTGAAAAATGGTCAAACCTCACGAAGGATGTACAAGGCCTCGATCCTTGTATCATGAGGAAAAAGTCAAGAAGAAGGGGTCGCAGGCTAGGTTCTGACAAGGCTATGCCTGGGGAGAAGAGTTGACCGAGGTCAACTCTTGACTCCCCCTAGTTGGTCCACATGGACCAACCGAAAAAAGGCAGCTTGAAATTAGTTATAGTTTCAATAACAAATAATAAATGAATTAATTGATTTAATGTTATAAAGTTAATTTTTATTATTTTATGTAGTATTTTAATATGTTTTTTATTTATTTTTATGAGTTAATTCATTACAATTTACTTTTTAGGGTTTTATTTAGAGGTATATTTTCTTATATTTGTATATTTTATTTTTATTTTGTATTTTTAATTTTTATCATTTTATTTTTCATATTTTATGTATTTATAACTTATTTTTATACACATAACATTATTTTGTTGTATTTTTCTGATATATTATGTACACTTAAACAAATAAGGGAATTAGTTATATAGGTATAAGTATAGGTATTTCATCTATGTATTTATATAGACCATTTTATTTTTGTGTTTTTATTGTTTTACTATATTCTAAATATGCACATATATTATAATTATTATTTACAAAATTATAAAAACTAAAAATTATAGAATTTATAAAGAATAAATAAAATGAATATTTTATTTTGGTAAAATATACAATATGGGTCAAAAACCTAACTTTCGTACTTTAACTCCAAATTGAATGAAACCAACTTCATTAAATAATTTATCAAAAGTAATATATAATTAAAGTGATTTGGTACAATTTGAATTCGTATGGAGAAGATATGGGTCTGGGAGGTTTGAGTTTTGAATTTTTGTTCCGAGTATAAAAATACATTGTATATTATTTTTGTGTAAACTCAATTTTGCATTTTTATTTAAAATTTTCATGTACAAAGTTTCTTTATTTGAGGTATAAAGAATAGAAAATAAAATAGGTCCCAAAAATACAATATTGATGAATAAAAGAAATGAATTTATTATTTTTTGGCCCTTATATCCCATTACTTTATTCCTTGTTGTCCCAATCATCAAAATGCCTAGATCTCATGATTTAGGGTCATAAAATACCTTTGGAATTTTATTAATTTTCTTTTCTTTATTTTGTAATTTTGGCATTAAAAACTATATTTTATATACAATAAGGGTAATATTGTTAATTTGTACAAAATAATGCTATTTACATGCATTTAGCTAGGGCTTTTAAGGCCAAAGTGATAGAATAAAGGTGATGAAATGAAGATTCATCACCCCCCATACTTACCTTTGCAAGTACCTAGAAAACACTTATGTTTTAAGTGCAGAAAATAAAATTAAAGAAATGAAAAAGAAAGAAATTGGATTGATTTTAATTTTTAAAATTGTTTTTACAAAATCAAAGTTTGGAGGTAAAGTTGGACCTTTGGATTTTAGGTGCGATCAGAACCATATTGGGAAACCGATTTGAAACACAACATCATCTGAGAGTCACAAAACTCTGCTCATGTATCCTCGATAGTCAGGTCAGAATATATCAACTATATGCAAACCCTTATGACTATGAATCTATCTTGGATAGTGTGTGAAATATGTAGCTCTCCTCGGCTGAAGCGGTAAAAGTCAGCCTTCTCCAATATGGTAACCTTAATTCCCCAATCCAACAACTCTTTCCTCGAGAAGGTGGGTATTCCCTTCTAAGTTCAAGTAACAAATAGCTCAAGAAGAGGAGATGGAGAGAAGAATGGATGGTAGCCAATGTAGCTACCTATCATAGAAGGCTTTACCAGTGTAGCCAAGTCACCCGACCGCATGCTCACATACATAAGATTTTGAAGCTCAAGCTTGCTTATTGACTATACAAATATATACATTCCGAAAGATATTACTTTCAACCAGGCCTACCCACTTTTTTGGAGTTTTTGATTTTTCATTTTTTTGAATATTATATATAACAACATTTACATAAGGACATTTTCTTCTTGAGCCAATAGACTATTCCTATTTTGAATATTTATTGCAACCCACAACTTTTGTCTTTAGACCTCATCGCCATTGGATCGGGTTGGGGTAAAATAACCAAAAGTATGTGACTACCGATGTTTCCATTGGCTTGTGTCTTATGTCGGAAAATCCAGCCCTCTACCAATTTAACTGATGTGAGAAAAGTGTAAGGTGAAGATGTACACACTAGATCATTATCAACAAGAGTTGTGTGTATGCTTTGAAATAATGTAATTTGGCAGTCAAGATGACACTGAACCAAGTCTCATGATCTCAAATAATTAAGTCAACTAGACCTGAAGTACCTCAATTCCATCTCCTATAAGGTTCCTATGATTAAGTATATTTTAAGGTCTGACGAGTTTGAAAATACCCAGATTTAATTAGCGTGAATTATTAATGTGTCATTGTAATTACGTCGGGTATTCGTAATCAGATGAGAAATAACCACAATAATTTATTCAATTTTTAATCAGTGTGGTTTTATGTTTATTTTACTTGGGCAAGTCCTAAGGTTGAATACAAGGAGGCAAAGGAATAACCTAGAATTTCGTCTATCAAAGTTTGTGCACGGTTTTTGAGGTGATATTTTTCTGGTATTTTTATGCAATTTTAGAATGCACAATGCAAAATGTGGCCAATTTTAGGGACTGAAAAATAAAGATCAATCAAACGATGTTCGGATTTTATGAAATTTGACCGAGATGTAAATAATGATGAAATGAACACACTGTAATTTTTGGGATTTTTGGATGCAAGATCAATATTTAATGAATTTATGAATGCAAACGGTGTGAATTTCAATATTTAATTTAATAAATATTAACCGAATTATTATTAAAGTGTGAAATTATCCATGATCTATTACTACGTAATTGATCTCAAAAAAATCCTAAACCTTTAAAATTCAAGATTTAATACTTATTAAAAATTAAAGATTGAAATATGCAAAATGATTTTTATATAGCAAACCATGTATGCAAATGCATGTTTAATACAATTAGTCCTCTAATCCATGAATTTTTGACAATTTTTCGAGCAATGGTTAATTTAATATGTTTTTTCAAGCACAAGATGTGCAAAATATGTAAATTTTTACGAGAATAATAATAATTATTAATTAACCATAGAGGACAAAAATATCACAAGCATGCCATAACATAGAGAACTCATTGAAGAACATCATGCCATTTTTTGAATAATAAAATGATGCGACGTAGAGGTTCAAAATAACGGGGGAACACATGGATATCAATGCAAAACTACAATAAATAAGTAATGCAAAAGATGTAGAGTAGGGACTAAAGTGTAAATACCGAAAATCCAGGAGGGTGATTCTGCAAAATGGCTAATGGTCACGTGCATCGCACGCGATCCTGTAGTGGCTGGGCGTGACTTGTGATATGACAATTCTCTAGAGGTTTAGAGAAAATAACCCACCCCGTACGTGTGTATTACGTGAGTGGGGGTGTGTCTACTGCTGACGTTTCCTCCGCATGTGCAGTGCACGTGGGAGGACCTTAGGCTTCACGCTCGGTGGCTCGCAGAGCGGAGATAGGTGGGGGCTGCAGTGAGGATGGTTCTCTGGTGGCGATCGATGGTGGATATGTTGTGGTCCTTTGATCAGCCCAAGTGGTGAAGAACGCGTGGCCAACACACAACCATGGGTCATCAGGGCGGAGGCGTGCGATGATGGAGCGGTGGAACAAAACTGGAGGTGAAGCGTGAGGTGGCAAAGCAGTAGCACAGATCGTTGAAGGTGATGAAGTAGCTCTAGGGAGCACGTTGGATTACTGCTGATTTAGATGGAAGCCGAGGCGATGGTGGTGGTCTTTGGAATTGAAGGCGTAGTGGTCGAAGGTGGATGGAGTCGACTTGGAGGAAGATGCGTCGGTGGTGGAGTGGAGGAGAGGTGAACGTAAGAGGAGGGGAGTAGGGTCATTTGTTGGATGATGAATCTCGAGTTGAAGGTTGATGAAGTCGTAGGGGACTTAAGGAGACACGTTGGATCGATGGGTTTAACCAGAGCAAGGTGGCAAGCGATTGGGGGCTCAAGCTGTGACGACCCCAAAAAGGGAGTGGGGCTAGATATTGCCAAGAAAGAAGAGAGGAGGAGGTACTGCCATCACCGTCATCCTCTTCTTGCTGATCTGATGGAGTGCTAACGATGGATGAAGAGTGAAGGAGGGGCGGCACGGGGTTAAATACACTAGATGACTGGTCAATTTTAGGAATCATCGGTGGTGATTGATTGGGAGATTTGGGACGAGATACACAAGGGGAGGAGGTGATCAGATGAATGGGTGGAAGTGATTGGAGAGGAATTCAATTGTCTTCACTAAAGTTGCTTGTCTCAATGAGATCTACAACATTCATGAAGAGGACAAAATCAAGATCGATCATTGGAACAAAGTCATATTTTTAGGGTACTCCATGTACATAGAATGCCTTGATTTTTGAGTTTTATAATTTTTTTGTCATTATTAAACCAGATAAAAAATCTGAGAAAAATATGATAAATTCAAAGATAAATAATTACACATTAATATATTTTTAGATTTTTTATTCATTAAGAAAAAGAAGATATAAAATCAAATACGAAAAAGACAACTTTTGTACAGATAGTTAGTAAAGACTCGGACTCAATTAGTTTCTTTGATTCCAAACTCATTTTGAATCTATATTTTTAAGCATTTTAATAAAACTTTTATAAAATAAAATATATGAAAAATAAATAATATAAAATGAGCAAATTATGTACATAAAATAATAGGTCAAAAACCGCTAAAGTACAAAATGTACAAAAGAGGCCCAAAACCCAACTTTCACATAGGAGCTCCATTTCACTTGAACTTGGTCTTATTTTAAAGGCATTTGAATGTACATTAGTTCAAAAGTGAGTGAGATCAAATTAGACACTGGATGAGGAAGATATTGAGGTTTTAGTCCGGAAATCCTACAACCAGGGTTTGGGTTTTTAGTTCACTTTATTTAGGTTAGTGATTTTTTTTGTATTTACATCATTGTCACAGTTTCAGCTCAGAAATCATCTTAGATTAGTCCACCTTCTAAAGCATACCCCATGAACATTGAACAATTGACTCATGTGTATGCAAGGTTATAGCTCTTCCCATCCAGAATGCTAGACTACCATTCAAACCTCCTCTCCCGTAACTCATCCTCAGGGGGTCATGTATTTCCTTCTAAGGTTTGTCGTGCTGTGTTCACTATCGAAATGGGGGGAGAAGGATAGAAGAAGGGGAAAAGAACTGGAGAGTGACCAGTGTAGTCACCTCTCCTTGTGAAGCTGGCCAGTGTAGCCGAGTTTCCACCAAGATCTGCAGGCTGACTTGAAGCTTGGACCTTTTGGTCAAATATTTATTTGGTAGTAGGCTTATTTTTTTGTTTGGATTTTTGGTTTCTCTTGAACGGATCTTGTTGTGACCCTACATATATAGAATCTTTTTTTCCGTACATGTTTTGGGGTCTTAGACAAAATTGTGTCCAGTCGTCCATCCCTTTTCCGAAGCTTTATTTCAGGTCGTACTCCGATCTTTAGATGTCCATGCTACCATAAAAGAAACTCACTTAGTCTTCCAACACCCGATCTGAGTTGAGCTAAGTGCATAGTGCGAGAGTATACATTAGTTCCCTATTCCAGAGTCATACCCAGAATGAAGAGACCAGGTTAGACACTAAGAATCAAATGCTGCACATTGTCATGTGGAACTCGAAAATTAAGTCAAAGAACCGAAGCTTCTAAAATCCTTTTCTCAGTGAAGTTCCTCTGAAAAATAAGGTGGATTAAGCTCAAGTCCAAACCACTCTCGATTTCTGCTAATAACTCGATTCAGAACCCAAGGGCTTTTTACCAATGCAAATGAGTGTAATGCTGGATGAAGTGTAGATGTGTGAAATGCAGACATTTTTTTTGACTTTTGTGATTTTTTTATTTTTTTGAGAGATATTTTTTATGCAAGGAGTTTTTTTAATGCAAAAATTAATAAGAAGCTATTTTTTTTCAAAATTTTTGATTGTACACAGTCAGTGTAGGTAGCAAAACTTCTTCTTTGTTTGTTTTTTTATTTGTTTTTTTATAGTTAGTAATACACCTCATAAATACATATAGACTTACGCGAAAGTACGAGCTATGGAAAAAATATATACATAGTACATATACACACCCCCTATACTTAGCGAGTGCTATGTCCTCAGAGCACAAGAAGCAAAAAGAAGATATAGCTCAGGCGAAGCGTAAGAGAGTGAAAAAGAATTATAAATAGTAGAAGTTGGCCCGCCCACCATACTAGGATATGAATAGTATAAGTATAAAAGACATGCGAAAAATGAGGTGGATAATGGAAGAATTGGATGAGAAGAGTACATACAGATGGGCATCGTTTCTCCCTATACTTAGGCTCTGGTCCGCCTAAGTATGGAGGACTGGTGGAAAATGGGGTGATCGAGAGAAGGAGTGGGTGAGGAACATGATATATATAGATGGCATCGATCCTCCCTATACTTAGGCATTAACCTAAGTAGAAGAAGATGTACCAGGAGACCGATGGGGTCGGGAGGGAGGGTAGCCGATGATTAAGGCGGTTTTTGGTTGATCTTTTTGTGAGCCTGTGGTGGGAGATCGTAATGATAAGAAGGAGATGAAACATATGATTCCCAACCATTGTCAGTGTTATCTTCAGAGAAATCATGCTGCAAAGTATATGAAGCGTATGAATCAGATGAAAGATAACAATCATCGGAGTTATCCTTAGAGGAATAGTATTTGAATGTGGAGGCACTCCAGATATTCTTGTTCTTTAGTTGCTTCAGTTGTTTTCTCACAATTTGTTCCTTCTTGGGATCAAGTGATTCATCCTCAGATGATGAATACTGAGAAGCACCATTCTAAGTCAGCCCATAAGAAATTATTCCGGTATATTTAATGAGAGTAGGAGAATCGACTTTGGATGAATAATAGTGAAGAACAGGAGTCGTCCAACGTGAATTGAAATTTGGATCCTTGCATAGATAGGGATTTAAAACTGCTAAACATACCTCACTCATGTGGATTACCCTTTCCGGACCTGATGAGGAATCATCAGACGATTCCTCTTTCGAAAGGTCGAAGGCGACTTTCTTTTTAGATGAAGGAGTAGTCATTTCATGTTGTTTGTGAAGGTGCGGGTCCTGGGAGTGAGGTGTTGACAATTGAGACTCCAGATGAATAACCATAAAAAATTTCCTCCTTGGTCAGAGCTCATCCTGCATATTTGTTCTTAGTTGTCTTAATGTTGGTGCAATCCTGAGTTAAATTGAAGTGGTCAAGGTAGTCAGAGAAGGTTTCGGCCGACTCAGGGTGAGCCCAAGCATATGTCTTAGGATCATATAAAAAGTCATATATTCGATTTTCCAGGGTGAGAGCAGCGGGAAATGGAACATTGGGGAGAGTCTCTAAGCCAACAGTCTCTTCAACATCTGCTATCTCAGGTGTAGCAACGGGGTAGGGCTCATCTATCGCTTGATGGTTATGGTTGTTGATGGCTTCATGGGTTGCCTCAAAAAATCGTGGTTGCTCAAAGACTGTTTGAGATTGAAGTGCTCCCAATGTTGTAAAATTGATTTCCTGAGTCTCACACTCTATAATTGCCTTAGTCAATGCCAAGAATGGCTTTCCGAGAATGATTGGAGACTGGGTGAATTCTCCTTGATGCTCAATATCAATGATTGTGAAGTCCACTTTAAGCAGAGTGCCTTGGAATGTAACGATGACGGAAATTGTTCCTCTTAGCCTCTTTATAGATTGATCAACCAATTGAACGATCTCTCTTATTTTATTGATAGGTCCAAGTTTGAGCATGTCAAATACAGAGGTTGGGAGGATACTGATTGGTGAATCATCATCAATTTGAGCATGGGTAAATGTGGTGTCTTCGATTCCACAGTCAAATCTGGGCAACCGCTTCACTATACGGCTCTTGATTTTTCTCCTCAACACCAATGAGATGGCCATTGACAAGATGTGGTTTTCAGTCTTTGTTCTTGTCCTGCCCAACTTTTTCATCATTAATTTGCTCATTATAAATCCTTTAGGGCTGGGGAAGTGTTCAATGGCATGTATCAAGGGAAGTTCAAAAATCAGTCTTTTCTCCAGTGCTTCCCATAAAGCAGGATCCAAATTCTTCAAATCTTCTTCAGTTTTAATCTTCATGTGTTTTTCTGGTTTTTCAATTTTTTGAGTGTTTTTAATATTTCATTTTTTTGATATTTTCTATGTGGTGTGTAGATGCGGTGTTTTGCGTAGATGATGAGGGATTTCGATTTGCCGAGTAAGACTTAGAATCAGAGTCATCCCCAGGGGAGTAATACACAGAGTTGCCGCTGTAAGATTCGTCCCTAGGTTAAAAATAGTCTATGGGATTCAGAATATCCTCAGGATTCTCAACATTAGATCCAATCATTTCATTCTCCACTTTCATAACCGAGCTTCCATAAAATGAAATTAGTCGATGAGTAAAATTTCTAAATTTTCCTCCATTAATTCATATCTCTTACTTATCCTCGAAATTTCATCCTCCAAAGAATTTTCAGGATGAATCAAGTGAGCAGTCTGTGTGTTTTTTTTGAAGAAATCTAGTTATTTCATCTTCCATTTTCCTATATGAGCTAGGAGGAGATTCTCCTGGAATATCCACTATATGATCGTTAATTTCTAAAAATTTCTCCTAGAAAATCATGGAAGGAGTACGCTCTATGGGAGGATCTTGTTGGAATCTGTAGGTCTCATACTCAACATACCGTGACTCAGGCATACGATGCTGGGTTGGATAGAGTCTACTTCCATTGTCACGATTGATCGAATACCCAAACAATGGAGTCATACAAGGTTCATATGTGTCGATATCCTTAGTCTGATCCTCTATATGTGGAGGCTGATCGAAGGAGTGGTATTCAAGATCGTCAATGTGGATGTGATCATCATGGTTAATCCTACATTGATGATCATTAGGTGCATGCCTCTCCATCTGGTGTGATCGGGTAATCATATTATTACCTAAGGTCCAATCCATATGTATTTTTGTGAATTGTGGACCTGTCCTAATAAGATTACGAGGAACGAATGAAGGCAGTTGGGTTTGGTATATCAATCAGTATGGATCTCAAAAGCGAATTGATCTTTAAATGGTTCATTAGTTTCGGTGAGAAATCAAGAATAAGATGGTTCAGTCCAGGGTGGTAGTTAATCATAGGTGGTCACAGGTGGTGGAGGTGAAAAATATGATGCTATGGTGACTTTGATCGGATGATTCGAGTAGAATGGATTGGAATTCATCGAGTGGGCAGGATTTATCCGAGAGTAAAAGTCTCTCGTGAATGTTGAAGGATTCTTGACAAAAGAGGGTTTAGATGCTTTGGGTCTGTCCAAGACAAATTCATTTTCATAGTATAGATCAGATGGGTACTCGGACCATTATCCCAACTTTGTCAAAGGAGGTTGATGATGAATTGACATGGTTGATCTCGGTGCAAGTGCACAGGATATTCACAAGAAGAAACCAAAAAAAATTTTTTATCAAGGAGAGTGATGGCACAAGTGTATGGTTTTGGATATTCGAGATCGGTTCACGCACACCAATGCAAACACAAATCAAACCCCAGGTTCACTAACTCACACAATGAGGGTCGTGAGAGTTCGAGCAATTATCCTGTCAATTTTAGTTGGGGATAAATTCAATCTTGGAAAAGATTTAGCGAGCTGTTAAGTGCCGAAGATTTTTCGTAAAGACTATCCCGACTTCTTACGACTAGTTGCACCTACTTTCATCCAGTATAGGTGTAAGTACGGACTGTAAAACAACTACCCGTACTTAAGGACAGAGCCTTACATAGTGTCCTTTAAACCACCCACTCTATTAAGGAAATCCGGATCGTTTATCGGCTACTCGTAGATCCTCACTGAGAAGTAGCTAATAGTTTTGTAGAATCAGCAGTCAATATGAAGATTTCAGAGCTGGGCTCTAACCTTAAGTGTCATCTCTTGCTCAGACAAATAAATGAATCCTAGGTCGGGGTTGCTCTCCCGCAAAAATTCTTGATTTTATAGGTTAATTAAAGTCGGTCTTGTTTAGCAGTCTTAATTTTAATTAGGTGATACTGAATATTTAAGGTGAGCAAAAATACACATCTACCCACCAATCCCAATTTCCTTTAAAATTTACATGACAAAGAAGGAGGGAGGAATTCAGAAAAAGCCGATGCACGTGAAATAATGATGTATGCTCAGATAAAAGACTTAGAATGATTCCTCGCAATCTCCATGTGGGATGCAATACAAGAATTGAAAATTATTCTAGATGAATGCAAGATGACAAAAACCGTCCCTAGTAGAAAGTTCTATTAGTCGTGAAGAACTGTGTTATATTTGACTAAATTGAACGTCTTAATGGGCGTCTCAATTAAAGTGCAGTGTGGTCCTAGATTCTACGAGCACAACCGCAAAATCCTAGAAGCTCTAATAGCCTTATGTGCAGGTCTAACCTACGAGCCACTCAAGTTGGACACCACCCTCACCATAGAGTGAAACAGATCATGATACACCACAGAAAGAGTTCAAGGTCTTTTTACACTCGCGAGAGTGCAAACAGACACCACTGTAAATGAGAAATTAATTACAAAAATTAAAATTACAGAAAAATAAATTCTAGACTCTATGCTCTCTCACGACTCGACTCGAACTTAATTTAATACGGCTTTTCAGAAGCCGATGAAGATGCATCGGTTTTCAAAAAATGCTCCACGTACACCGGGTACCTCATGAGAAAAATAAGAGAGAGAGAATGTAAGAGAGTGATACTAAAAAATAAAGACAGAAAATAAATGCTAAAAAAAATGGAAAATGTACAATGGTACGTTTGGGGGTCAAACTACCCGAATGTGTTGAAAGCAAATCACCATTTTTTTAGACAAAATCTAAGCCGTTTGCCGCCCTAACAACGACGCCATCTGGCAAGTCCGAAAATACCCTACTTTAATTGGGGTGAATTATTAATGTGTCATTGTAATTATGTCGGGTATTCAGAATTAATCAAGAAATAACCACAATAATTTATTCAATTTTTAATCGGTGTGGTTTTATGTTTATTTTACTTGGGTAAGTCCCAAGGTTGAATACAAGGAGGCAAAGGAACAACTTTGAATTTTGTTTATCAAAGTTCGTGCACGATTTTCGAGGTGATATTTTTAGGCAATTTTAGAATGCACAATGCAAAATATGGCCAATTTTAGAGATTAAAAAATAAAGATCAATCAAATGATGTCAAAAAATTATGAAATTTAGTGAGATGTAAATAATGATGAAATGAACACACTGTAATTTTTTTGGGATTTTCGGATGCATGATTTTCAAGGTGATATTTTTTTGGTATTTTAAAGAATTTATGAATGCAAATGGTATGAATTTTAATATTTAATTATAATAAATGTTAAACCTACTTATTTTTAAAGTATAAAAGTATCCAAGATCTATTACTAGGTAATTGATCTCAGATAATCCATTAAGATTTAATACTTATTAAAAATTGAAGATTGAAATATGCAAATTATTTTTATATAGCAAACCACGTATGCAAATGCAATTCTTTTTAAGCACAACGTTTAATACAATTAGTCCTCTAATCCGTTAATTTTTGAAAATTTTTCGAGCAGTGGTTAATTTAATATGAATTTCCAAGCACAATATGGGAAAATATGTAAATTTCCACAAGAATAATAATTATTAATTAACCACAGAGGACAAAAATATCACAAGCATTCCATAACGTAGAGAACTAATTGAAGAACATCATGCCATTTTTTGAATAATAAAATGTTGCGATGTAGAGGTTCAAAATAAAGGGGAAATACAGAGATCTCAATGCAAAACTACAATAAATAAATAATGCAAAAGATGCAAAGTAGGGACTAAAGTGTTAATACTGAAAATCTTGGAGGGTAATTATACACTGCGGCTAGTGGTCACGTACGTGACCCTGGAGTGGTAGGGCGTGACTTGTGATATGGCGATTCTCTAGGGGGTTTAGAGAAAATAACCCACCCCACATGTGTGTATCACGTGAGCGTGGGGGGGGGTCTCCTACTGACGTTTCCTCCGCACGTACAACGCACGTTGGATGACCTCGGGCTTCACGCCTGGTGGCTTGCGGGGTAGAGATAGGCGAGGATTACAACGAGGACAGTGCTCCATTGGCGGTCGATGGTAACCGTGCTGCGGTCCATTGACCAGTCCATGTGGTGAAGAATGTGTGGCCGACACAAGGTCGTGGGTCGTCAGGGTGGAGGTGTGCGGTGTATAGACGATGGTGGTGAAGGGCTCCAGCTGCTGGATGATGAAGCGGTGGAGCACAACTGGAGTTGAAGCGCGAGGTGGTGGAGCAGTAGCGCAGATCGTTAAAGGTGATGAAGTAGCTCCAGGGGGCACATTGGCTTACTGCTGATGTAGATAGAAGCAGAGGCGATGGTAGTGGTCTCTGGAGATGAAGGCGTAGTGGTCGAAGGTGGATGGAGTCGAACTGGAAGGAGATGCATCGGTGGTGGATTGGAGGAGAGGTGGATGCGAGTAGAGAGGAGTAGGGTCATTTGCTGATGAATCCCTGATTCTCACTCTCTATTTATTTATTTTAGCTATTTATCTTGGCAAAGCATCATGTAGATACGTGTAAACGCAATAAGTTAGCATTAGGTATGCATATGTTAACTATATATATATAGCACGTATTTGCGCAAAAAATAAAAAGAATAAAGGAAAAGAAAAAGGAGGAAGGTATTTAGAATAAATACAGAGTGACCCGAACCCCAAGAGAAGGTCAAAAATTAACCTAATCGCCAAATAAAATAAGTAGAGAGAGATAGGGCCTACTCTATATTGTATATATATCATTTACATATGTAGATAATTATTTTTGGATAAAATAAAAATAATTTATTCTTTTTACCACCTTGTATTCTTTCCAGAAAGATAACAAAACAAAATAAAAATCAGAAAAATAAAATAAAAACTAAAATAAAATCATCTCTCACTTGTACAAAATACATGGATACATACAACATTCTCTATTTATTACATATCTGTGCATAACTAATAAAAATAAAATAAAAATTATTTTAGATTCCTAAAAACATGTTGTAAATAAATAAAATACAAAATGGGGGTATTTTTGTAAAAATAACAAAATAAAAATAATTGTACAAAATACATAGGTATATTATACCTGTATATAAGACATTATACTGTAGAGAGATTAACTTATTTTTGTAAAAATAAATACAAAATTGAAAAATAATAAACATTTTTTTATGAAAACTTTTTGATTTAAAATCATTTATTATTTTTTATTAAATTTATAAGTATTTTGTAAATCCTAATTTTCTGATTGGCCGGCTGGGATTGTTGACCGTGGTCAACGGTTCCTTCTTCCCGGGTCAGACTCGGATCCTGCTCGCCAGAGCCTCTTCTCGAAATTTTCCTGTCTGACCCCGTGCTCCTTTGGCCTCAAGATTTGGACCTTATAATCCATGTACCTCCGACATCCTTGTGGGTCTTTTGGCCGATCTGATTCACCCTAGGGTTTCGTGCTTCACTCCGATCTTTCTGGACCCCCAGGTGACCTATAAAGCATCTTCTCTCGCCTCCACAGAGAAGCAGCTTGTGCCTCACGCCTCCCTCCAACCCTAGCCACCTCCAGTTGAATGACATCTTCCAGAAGGACCCTTCAGATTGGAGTTTGGTGGAGCATCCATGCAGATGAAGCTACGTAGCCGGCGACTGCCGCCACGTTCAGCCTCCTGGCCCTTCCACAGCGTGGTTGAGGCCACTACCTCGCCGACCATCTTCGCCTGAAGCTCCAAATATCATCTAGATCTTCAGGTACCCTTTTTATTCCCCGTCCATTCCTTTGTTCGATTCTTCCACTTCATTTCACGTCGTCGCAAGTTCATCTGATCCGACCAACTGGTCGGAGCCCCGTCCTTCGCATCTACCCATTTAGATCGACCCACCGCATCGCCATCCATCTTCTCCTGTAGTCTGATCACCCTTAGGATCGACCACCAGGTTAGGATTGAGGTCCAGATCTCCCCTATCACCTTCGTCGGAGATCGAACCCCACCCCACCATCGCTTCTTTCTGTTTTCGTTCAAATAACCATGACCGAAGCTTCACCTCAAGTCGAGCTCACGTTTGCAGGAGTTAGCGCGCATAGGGACTCCATTTCCTATCTCTAAAGGATTCGTCGGAGTAGTTCAAGGTCCACCTTCACCGCCATGCATATCTGGCAAGCATCTACCCCATCAGACCCGTCCATTCGACACGGGAGACCTCCATAATTGTCCCGGTCCCTCCCGATCGATCATCGGAGCTGAGGATACCATCATAGGCTCTAGTGAAGTTCGTCGAGCCCTTGTTCTTCCAACCCCCTCTCCGCCGTTGGATTGGACCACCTCTATCAGATCGCATCTTCACCGTCAATAGGAGCAGCTTTAGGATCGTTAGATCTGACACCTGACGCATATGCGCCTCACGTCCTCGACATTCTCTGGGGCGTGCACCACATGCGTCCTACGAGGGTATATTGCACTTTCTTCCCTATGCTTTTATGTTTTACTGTTTAGTCTATTCAATAAAGTTGTAGTTCGAACTTTTTGCATATTAGACCCTGATGTTTCCAGTATTTGCATTTTAATCCTCCGAGTTTGAAAACACGTGCACGTTCACGTGTTTCTGTGGTGTTTTTGCACATCTTGCCATGTATTTTCTGATTGTTATGTTTTGAATGAAATATTTTCTATATTTGCAAAAATACCCCTATGCATGATTTATTTGGCATGTGCATCTATTATGGGTGAATTTTTCGATAATGCCCCATGACTTTATGTATGCGTTATTGTTTAGTCTGGAAACTTTAGGATAATTGCGGAAAGGTCCCTATTGCATGTGGGTCTTGTTTTTAATAAAATAATTATCAAACCAATTCCAAATATTCTATAAAAATTAACATTATCTCCTGCTAATGTGTAATATTTTTGGTAATTTTTGCGACTCGATTTGATTTTATTTGGTATTTTGTAAAAATAAAAACAACTAAAACATTTCTGTCTATTTTATAAAATACCAAAAAAATATAAATATACCCTAAAAAATTGCATAAAAATTTATTTATATTTGTTTTAGTGTTTCCTCACTTTAGTATCATTTTTGTTCCATCATTTTTATACAATCCCTAAAAATCACAAAATATTAAAAACCTTATAAAAATCATTAAAAATTCTAAAAAAATAAAAAAATGAGATTTCAGTTGCTGTAGTTACGTGTTTTTCTGTACTTTGTCATAAAAATCGCAACCAGGATGTTTGGGTAATTTTTGCATTTTAAAGTTGCCTTTTGGTCAGGGCTGAAAAATGTGTTTCTATTTTGTGTTTGTTTTATTTTTATAAAATCATATAAAAATATAAAAAATACCATAAAATTATCAAAAACACTTGCATATTCTAAAAATATAAAAATATTTTTATTTCTAATTTTTGAGCACTTCTAGTCTTAATAAAAATTGTTGAAGTTTGATTTTTTTATCTTTTTATTCGTTTTCTTATTAGAAAACATATATAAAAAATTTGCAAATTAAAACCACAAAAAGATGCCTTCTTTTTTGTGGTCCTCACTACTTCACAGGCTTTGCTCGTGCTCCGTGTGTTCGACCCTGGTCGCTATATTAGGTTAAATAAATAGCGGAAACCGCTACATTAGATTTCTTGCCTTGATTGTTTATTTTTTGGTCTTATATTTTTCTTATTGAGTTCGATCGAGTGATTGAAGTCGCAACGACCTTGGATATCACTTAACCTTTGTCGCCCGATCGCTCATCATTTGCTGGATGATGAATCTTGAGTTGAAAGTTCATGAAGATGCATGGGACTGAAGGAGATGCGTTGGCTCGACGGGTTTAACCATAGTAAGGCGGCGTGCGGCTGGAGGCTCAAGCTGCGACGACTCCCAAAAGGGTGTGGGCTCGGATCTCACCGGGAAAGAAGAGAGGAGGAGGTACTGTCACCACTATCCTCCTCTTCTTACTGATATGATGGAAACGCTAATGGCAGATGAAGAGCGAGGGAGGAGCGATACGGGATTAAATACACTAGGTGGTTGGTCAATTAAGGGAATCATTGGCGGTGATTGATTGGGAGATCTGGGATGAGATACACAATTGGAGGCAGAGATCGGATGGATGGGTGGCAGCGATTGGAGAGGGATTCAATTGAGGGGCAATTGGGCAGGATAGGAAGTCAGCGAGGAGACGACCGGTGAGGTGACACCCAGGTGTCGTCCGATCGACCAAGATCAGACGACCCTCATGCGACCACGTGGCGTACAGTGGGAAGGACGAGTAGAGCTCGTGCAGGGCACGTAAGCAAGAGGTACGTGCTCTGCACGTGTGTGGCTATTATATTTTTTATTTTTTATCTTTTTAAATTTTTTAAACAAAAATAAATACATAAAAGGGCTAAAATGGGTGACAGTGGCAGCTCTAAGAGCTGCCACATGTCACCATCAGAAAAATTGATAATAATAATACAAAGATAAATCAACAAGAAATAGCAAACGACCTCAGATCGAAAAATTATTTTCACAAAAATTGCTTGTCTAGATGATACCTACAACTTTCTTGAAGAGGCCAGAACCAAAATCTATCATTTGCAAAGCGATATTTTTAGGGTACTCCATGTACATAGAATACCTTCATTTTGGGGTTTATATTTTTTGTCATTTTTAAACAAGATAAAAAATCTGAAAAAATGTGATAAAATCAAAGACAAATAATTACACAATAATCTATTTTTGGATTTTTTATTAATTAATAAAAATAAGAAATAAATTAAAATACGAAAAGACATTTTTTGTACAAATAGTTAGTGAAGACTCGGACTCAATTAGTTTCTTTGATTTCAAGCTCATTGTGAATTTAGATTTTTGTGCATTTTAATAAAACTATTATCAAATAAAATAAATGAAAAATAAATAAAATGAGTCAATTATGTACATAAAATAATAGGTCAAAAACCGCTAACGTACAAAATGAACAAAACATGCACAATACCCAACTTTCACATATGAGTTCCATTTCACTTGAACTTAGTCTTGTTTTGAAGATATTTCAAATCGAACACTGGATGAGGAAGATATCGAGGTTTTAGTCCGGAAATTCTGCAACTAGGGTTTGGGTTTTTGGTCCACTTTATCTAGGTTAGTAATTTTTGTATTCTTCATTTATTCTTGTCAGTAATATGTAAAAAATGGAGGTGGTTTCAGGTCAATTGGAGTTAGCATGATTTAGTTAAAAATTAAAGAAGTTAGGCTATTTTACAAGTCGATTAAACTGATATTTTTAGCTTCTTATTTTGTGCAATAATGAGTGATAAAATGCAATTCTTATCAATACATACGTGAGTGCTAATTATGAAGAATAAGTGAAGAATACGAATGAATTTAGGGATTTGAGCTTAATTAATCATTTTTAGAGTGATGAATATGAGATTCATCAAGGTCCAACCAAGCTCCAATCTTCGGATTTTACTTAGATGAGTTCAATTATTAAACTTAATTCGAAAAATGCAAATGACATTATTAATGCAGAAAATATTTTTTTGATGCAAATTTTCAAATTTTGAACTTTTTATGAATTTATGAAATTTTTTTGTAATTTTTATGCAATTTTCACAAAGAGTTTGCAAATGTTTCTGGAATTTTAAAATTAGCAAAATCTTAGGAATTTTTTAAAATATTTTTTTGGAAAATAACTAGGAAGATATATTTACACGGAATGCATCTTGCTATCTACAAGAGTTGAGATTTTAAGAATTTACATGTATATGTAAGGATTTGTATTACGTACCCAATTCTCAAAAATAATTTGAAAAGATTTTTCAAGTTTTTTGAAAACTTTATTTTGCAAATTAATTTGCCAAATAATTTTTACAAACATTTTATGAAATTTGAAAATCATTTTGTAAATATTTTTCAAACAATATAAATAGTTTTTTCAAAACTATTTTTACAACCATTTTCCAAAATCATTAGTAAATATATTTTCAAAAGTTTTTATTTCAATAAATAAAAGAAGTTTTTACAAATAAAAACATTTTTACAAAGGTTGAAAACATTTAACAAAACATTTTCCAAATAGTTTTCTAAAGATTTTTCAAAGGGTTTTTCAACTTATTTTTCAAACATTTTGCAAAAATTATTTTAACATGATTTATTAATTAGTATATACAAAGAATTGGGTATGTGTGTATATTAATTTTATTAATCATCTATATTATTAAAAATACTAAAGTACATGTTATGGCTAAAGTATATACGAAGTATACACGACCCTTCTATACCTAGCTTGAGCTATGTCCTCATAGACCAGAGAGAAAAAAAGACATAACTTGTACTGTATTGAAGAGTCTATACTACAACGAAGAAAAATAATGAATCAATGAGAAGTTGGTCATCCCCCTATACTTAGGATGAAATAATCCTAAGTATATCAGATTGTACACAAGTCAGGGAGGGTCGAGGGTGGGAATTAATAGATCATACTCAGGATGTCTCCCCCTATGCTTAGGGTAAGATAACCCTAAATATAGATAAGAAAAAGAGATAAGAAAGTCGAGGGGACCAAATAATAAATAACTCAAGGTGCATACCCAATATACTTAGGACAAAGTATGTCCTAAGTATAGCAATGAAGAAGGGGTGACACCTTTTTGGAAGAAAAAGAAAAATGAAAATGAAAAGAAGAAAAGAGGAAAGATTACTCAGCTCATCCACCTCCCCTATATTTAAGAAAGAGTACGTCCTAAGCGAGGAAAAACACGAAATGAGGTGGATGAGAAAAAATGGGAGACGAAAGGAAACGAAAGCAAATGTACAAAAAGATGGTTGTATAGATATCAAGAAGGTTGAAAGTGAATCTTCTTATGTGATCATTAAGGAATGGATCTGACAAGGTGCAGGTCGATATCAGTGTCATCAACAGACACAAACCAATCAAGATCGACCATTATGAAGATCCTCAATGATCTCAAAGCGGAAAGGCACGAACTAGGTAGTGGAAGTAGTGTGGTCGTGCTCGGCCTGGGAAGTCTCCGCTAAGTCACCATCAAAAGGTTTGAATTCCTTGATGAAAGAAATAAGGCTAAATTCAGTCTCTACAGTCTCTACTAAATCTTCCCTCCACTCTAAACTATCTATAGTGTAAATGCCACAGATGTCATCAATGCATTGCCACTCACCAGAAGGGGGAATTCCAAGGTTTGTGCTTTCCGAGTCATCCTCTTTGGAGAGGAATTCTCGGGACTCAATATCATCCAACATAGGAAAAAAATTCTCTGATATCATCATCACAGTCATATTCCTTAGGGCTGGATAACATGGACACATTCTCGTGGGATGTAGGTCTCTAGTCAACAATGGGTGCAGTGATCAACACATCGCTCCCGGCATTAGAACGGAAGCGAATCTCTCCAGATCCGTAATCAATAACGGCCCTTTTAGTGGCCAGGAAAGGATGTCCCAGGATGATTGAAGGATGATCCAGAGGGTGGAGGTCTCCATGGGCAATACAACAAAGTCAACAATAAAGCTCATGCCCTAAATCTGAATGCCAGCGTTCTCAAGAATTCCCCTCGGCCTTTTTATTGATCCATTAGTGAATTGACAAATCATCCTGCTTTTCTTGAGAGTCACTAGATGAATAGACTGTAATAATGAGAAGAATATGATATTAATTGAAGACCATCAAGGAGAGTATTATAAAATGAATAGTCAGAGATGGTGCAAGTCACAAAAGGTGTAAACATGTCCCTTTCCTAGTGTGTGGACAGTGTGAAATGGCATGGGCAGTGGCCATGGTCAAAATGTTAAGCTTAATCCATGATTTTTGTTGTTGTCTTCTATTTATTAAAAATATCATTCGTTCTCTAAAAAATAGGTATATGTTTCTGCTTGCATATATTTTTATGTCATATTTTTAAATTTACATTTTAGGCATTTTAAATATTTATTAAAATCAAAAGAGCATATTTTATCCCTATTTGACTTAAAAATTACCAAAAAATATAAAAATATTTTGAAAAATTCCAAAAAATAAATTTGGTCTATTATTGTAATTTCTAACTATAGACCAAAAATCCCTATAAATATAAAAGAAAAAGACTAAAAATTAAAAAAAACTGCAAAATACTTTATAAAGATACAAAAAATCCTCAAAAATTATAAAAATATCCATTTCTATTTTATAATTTTCTTTATACTAATATCTATATATTAAAATTGTTTTGAAGAGTTTTTGATACTTTTTGCTATTTTTTATCTTCAAATCAATTCGGTCTAATTATTTAATCCTTGTTTTTTGGGATTTTTATTTTAAAATTACCTAAAAATTAGCAAAAAAAAGTAAAAATTTATTTAAAATCCAAAAACACTTTATTTCCTCTATTTTGAGTATTTTTAGTAGTATTTATAATTACCTTACCTTATATTGAATATATAGTCTTATGTATTCTTATATTACTTATTTAAAAGAAAGATAAATTAAAAATAATAAAATATATAAAGAAAACAAAATAATAAAATTTAAAAAAATTAAAATTAAAATTCTTAAAACTATAAAATCAAGAACTCACACAAAAACACATAAACAAGAACACAAATTTTGTGCATCATTGCCCGATCAATCGATTTTGCTCCCAGTGTTCGACACTCTATACATACTTACACTATACAAACATTTGTTGTAGAGTTATAATAAAATTTAAACTCCACATCTTTTTTCATTGTCGATTTATATTGTGGGTTAACAGTTGAATTACTCCGGGTTTCGTGAGTGGTCGTCTCAGTGACTCTTTTGTACTCGCTTCTCAATGAGGATAATTTTTAGACTTGCAAAAACTTAATTATAACCTTATTTATAGATAAGGTGAGGTACGAAAGGATCAAGTTGATTGCGTGCGATGGAGGATGGGTTGGTGGATGTTATAAGCCTAGGGGATGGAGGATGGAATGGTGCTCAACTTCGATGAAGGAATAGAAGCATCTCGAGCTATGGGTTAGTGCCAAAAATTTGGAGAAGTCAGAGGTCTCGCGACCTCTGACAAAGAAGGAGGCAGAGGATGTACAATTGACCCACTAGGTCAATGAAAGGTAGGTCCTTGTTGGTCCACGTGGACCAACTAGAATATAGGGATCCAAAAATACCTTATTAATTCGAGTAAAATTAATAAACGATTTTATTAATTTTAGGTCAAAACATAAAAGATGTTTGTGATTTTATATAGTATTTTATTAAAATTTTATTTATTTTCGTAAGATTATTTATTAGGTGTTAGTATTTACATGTATATACATAGGTATATATGCCTATATTTGATGTATTTTTATCTGGATTACGCATTTATTATTATATACATGTAATTTATATATTTATAATTTATTTATTTACACATTTACATTTTTTAATTTTCTTTATTTACATAAATAAATATGTATATGTATAAGATATGTATATTCTACCTGTATATTATATACTTTATTTATTTTGATGTATTGTTCATGGTTTTATTCTATGTTTATTATTTGCATGTATTTAATATAATATCTACAAGTATTTAAAATTATAAATAAGTTAAAAATATAAAGAACAAATATATTTAATATTATATACAAGTATATATACAATGGGGATCTTACTTTTTTAGATATAAGCCTGAGATTGACCCAAGATAGATCTGAATGGAGGTGAAGAATCCATGTAGCCGACCCTACTTAATTGTTGGAAAAGGCTTTGTTGTTGTTGTATACAGTACAATAGGGAACCAAAAGCCAACTTTGACATCTTAACTCTATTTTTAATGAAACTACCTTCAATAAATAGATAATTTAATTTTATGAAAAATAAAGGTGGGTTTGGTCAATTTGGAGTCCATATGGAGGGGGCCTATGCTTGGGAAGTTTCCTTTGTGGCATTTTGTTTTGTATGTCCCAACTGTACTGTGTATTATTTTTATGTGAAATCAATTTTATATTTTTCTTTGTATTTTTATGTACAAGATTCTAATTGATGTTTTTATCATTTGAGGTATAAAAATTGGAAAATAAAATTGGTGACAACTACTATTTATTGATGAATAAAAAAATAAGGTTTTTGAGTGTGTTTTTTACAGTTTGTCTGTCCTATCTCCTCCTACTTTATTCCTTGTCAACCAAGTCATGATGATGATTGGTATCGAGGTCTACAATCACTTGGTGTATTTGAAACTTCATTTTTTTCTTTTCTTTCATTTATTCTTTTATTTTGGAATTACATACATGTATTTATATAGTATTTACATGTTAATAAATGGATATTATTTCATACAAATTAATGCTATTTACAAGCATTTAGATAGGGATTTTAAGGCCAAAATGAAAGAATAGTGTTGATGAAATGGAGATTCATCATGTGGTAGTGAGGGAAGGATTCTTTAGTTTGAGGAAGCATACGCGTGGAAACATACGTAGTCACAATAGGTTGCTAATGCCCCCCCAACCCGGTCTAGTGGCATGGACATCTAAAGATAGGATGCAATGGATTGCAATGAAGCTTCAAAAGAGAGATAGTCTACTGGCCCATGAGTAAAAATTCCTTGTGTAAATGATGTTGTATCCAATACCGAAAAATGCAAAATAAAAAACTCCAAAAAGAACAAATGATGAACAGTCAATGATAAATTCATTCTCATCGGAGTATGTACGAAATAAGCAAAGCATGTTGTTTCAAAGTCAAATATCTCAAGGTTGCCTGTAGCAGCAGACTTGGCTACACTAGTCAAGCTCCATATGATATGTGACTACATTGGTCACTATCCATTCTTCTCTCTACCCCCTCTTCTTGAGCTAGTTGTACTCGAACTTAGAAAGCAATATCTCGATCCTCGAGGAGACATTAGATAGATTGGAAAATTAAGTTTATCTTGTTAAGGGAGCATGTTCCTTGCTATTTCTGAGAAGAAGAGCAACATACACTTACACTATACAAGTAGGACTCATAGTCATAAGGGATTGCATATGAATAAACTTATTCTATCCTGGATGTTGAGGAGACTTGAACAATGGAGTGTGGAACTTGACAAAAATTAAGTTTTAGATCATATTCCCAATAAGGTTCTGAACAAACTAACAATCCAAAGGTTTGAACTGAGCTCCAAACTTTGATATTGTAAGGGAAATTTTAAAAATCATAACCATTCTACCTTTCTTTATTTTCCTTTCCTTTTTTTTATCTTTTTGCATCACTTATTATTCTAGTAAGTGTTTGCTAGGGACTATCAAAGGTAAGTATAAGGGGTGATGAATAGCCATTGATCTACCTTTATTATTCCATTTTGTATGAAAATCCCTATCAAATTACTGCAACTAATCTATAGAATTAGCATTCATTATTCATATGTAATGAACCTCCAATATTGTACAATATACGTATTTAAATAAAAAAATAAAAAAATAAAGAAAAGAATAGAAAAATATATGAAGTATCAAATATATTGAATGACCCTAAACCCCGAGACCTGGTCAATATTGACATGGTCGACAAGGAATAAAGTAGGGGAGATAAGGGTCTATACTAAATATAGAAAACATAATTTATACTCTTCAAAATAATTTTTTTACTTGATTTTATTTTGCATTTTTTACACCTTAATTAATAAAATGGTCAACATGAAACTTTTACATAAAATACGTAGAAAATTATAAAAATAATTGCACATAAAAATAATGTACATTGCAACTGGGACACATAGACAAAAAGTCGTAAATCGAACTTCAAAGATTAATATCTTCTCCATATGAAATCAAAATCACCGAACTCACTCTATCATATTCTAAATTAAATTATCTATCTAATGATGTGGTTTCATTGAAAATGGAGTTAAGATGCAAACATCGGCTTTCTAGGGTCTCATTATACTATATATCTGCATATTTTATTCATATATATGATTCTTTATTTACTCTTATTATATTTTTAAATACATGTATATTTTATTTATAATACATTAAAATATAGACATAAAATAAAACTATTAAAAATGCATTAAAATAAATAATACATTAGCAGACCGGGACACGGTTCCACTATATTTGAACACGCGAGAACCCAAACGGGAACCGCTGTAAATGCAGACACTTTTTTTTAGTCACAAAAATCTTTTTGACGTCCAACAGCCAACTTGATCCAAGAATCGTCGGCCTCTAATGCACTTCGAGATGCGTCGACTTCAAAAAAGCCGCTACAAATCCACCGGGCCCTCGCACAAAAAGATACAAAAATGTCAGAGAGAGATTTATACAGAAATGGTCAGAAAAATAATTAAAGAAGAAATGGATAATTACAATGCATCTCGGGGGTCAGACTACACGAGTGAATGGAAAACGTAAATCTAATTTTTTAAATATGATCCTAAGTCGTTTGCCTCCCCAGCAACGGTGCCATTTTGACAATGCGTCTCACTACCCTTGTTAATTCGAGCAAATTAATGTTCAAATTAATTAAGAATATTCGTCGCAGTCGGATAATGAGGGCAAATCAAAAACCACTTTCAATTATAGTCAAATTAATTTCGAGCCACTATTTTTTTTACTTGGTTGGAAGTCCAAGGTCGAACTTAGGGAGGCAGTTGTCTCCTTAGGTAGATTCGAAGCAAATTTCCAAGGTGTGATTTTCAGAGGAGATATTTTTGGTCTTTTTCGTATATTTTATGCAAGACACATGCAAAATCGGGCCAAATTACAAGTTAACTCAGAAAGATGGTCAAATTAATTTTAAAAATTATGAAACTTGGCCAGATGATGAAATACGATGAAATTAAGCTACCTAATTTTTTTTGTGATTTTTAGATGCACGGATAATGAAAAATACAGACTTTAGTGAAAATGACCAAACCAATTTTAATAATTACCAAACGATGCTATTTCTCAGAAACAAAATTAATCCAAATAGGTCTAATTAAGAGATATCCAAATCAACTTAAATTTCATTAAAACACTTCATGGTTGATTGATTAAAAATCGATTAAGGTTTTCACTAAATGATTTTTCTAAGACAAACTATACGTGCAAATGGTGTGATTTTCCGATATGTTGCAGCATAGACTTATATTACCAATGATGATTTTTCAGAGATTTTTCGATAAACAGATAATGCACAATCAATTAATCAATCAAAATGGGCAAAATGTTGCAATTTATTCCAAATTAAATTCCATAAATATTCTGCAATTCAGAAAAATACAAATAAATGCTAAAATGGTAGAACAAGAGTTGTGCTACAGAATGCAACGTTCGGAATTAAAATTGGATGACAAAATGACGACTAAATAAATGTGCAAATGCAGGGGTAAGAGTGCAATATAGAAAAAGAAATATGAGCTCAAATGAAGAACAGGGACTTACATGCAATTACCTAAAACTTGAAATTTCTTTAAAAACTTGCAAAGGGGTGCAAGTGTCCAATTTGCAAATTCCCTTTTGGCTTTATTATCCGATAGATATCCCCTGTTTTGTGGCTTGAAACAGGGGAGCTTGGAGCTTCACGTGCGAGGGGCAGAAGGCGGCCGACCGTGGGCGAGATGAGGAGGGGGACGGCGGACGGAGCTCGGGGTCAGCCACGTTGGAGCTCGGTCGCAGGTGGCAGCGGCGGAGGGTGGCACGCGGGGTCGGTGCGGGCTGCGTTGGGGTCGGTCACGCGCAGGTGGAGTACCTCGTGCGGAGGGGCACGCACGCACGGTCTGGTGGAGGCACGGTAGGGGCGGTGCCGGCGCGGAGGTGGAGGGTGCTCGCAGCTTGGAGTTGGAGTAGGTGGCTGAAGCTGCACAACGGCGGAGGTACGGGCGGACGAGGCTGCTGGCTTGAAGAAGTGCAGGTGGACACGCCTCTTGGTCGACGGTCTCCTTCCTCTTGGCCGACACACGACCAGGGGTCGTTGATGGAGGGCAGACGTGGGCGCGGTGGCGCAAGTGGGATGATGTACGGCAGTGGAGGATGAGGTGTGGTCGGTGGGGTGGCCGTGCTGCAGGAGCCTGGCAGTGGTCGGCAGTTGGAGAACGGCGAGGGGGACGGCCAACACATGGCCAAGGCTCGTTGGGGAAGAGGAGGCATCGACGACGCGGTTGGTGGCGATGGTGTGTGTGTGTGTGGCATGGTGAGGGGAGGAAGAAGAAACAAGGGGTTTCACCACCTCCCCTGTTCCTCATGCATTTGTTTAAGTGGCTTAAATGTTGGATTAATCGGTTGATGAAATTGTTTCGAAAAATTAATTAAAAATCACTGTTGCATTTGCAACGTGTGATTTATCTGTGGAAACACAATTTGTTTGGCAATTTGATGGATGGAAGATGGTGAATCGAGGAGAGAGATAATGGGTGTGTAATGAGGAAGAAGAAGAGAGAGGAGAAGAAGATTACCTGTAGGTGGGATGCGTGGTTTCCTGGGAAGAAGGAGCTCCTTCGGGAGAGGTCCTTCGATCGTCGCTCAACGCCGCAGCTGAGGCGGAGCTTGGGCAGCTGCGGTTTGCGGCTGCAGCGGTGGACGGAGGTCCACCGGATCTCGCCTAGAGAAGGGTCGTGGCTCACTATTGGTACTCTCTCCCTTGCTGTCAACAAAGAAGGAATGGAGCTCTCCTCTCCCTCACTGTGAAAATGGCGGATGGGGATGAATGTGGGAGATGGAGAGGATATAAAGAGGAGGAGGAGGAGGCGGTTGTAGAAGAGATGGAGAAGGTGGAGGAGATGGGGTATGGATTGGAGGTGTCGATTCTCCCTTAAGTTAAGGGAGAGTGGGGGAGGAATGGGTAGAGAAGAGGATGGCCATTGATGGATGACCCTCTCATCCAACGGCCCAGGATGAAGGAGGGAGATGGCATAAGTGAGTGAATGAGGAGGCGAGACATGGCGGCTCCAGGAGTTGCCACGTGTCGCTCCGAGAAAAATCCACAACTAAATACAAAGAAAAATAAAAAAGAAATAATAAAAGAGTTAGATCAAAAAGTGATCAACACAAAAGTTGCTCGTCTCGACAAGATCTACAACTTTCGTGAAGGGTGTAAAATCAAAGGAAATCGTCTGTACAAAAATGTATTTTTGGGTGGTATAAAATACCGTATTTTATCTTTTGTAATGTTTTTGTCATTTTTCAATAAGAGAAAAATCAAAATAAAAATAGAAAAAAATATGAGAAGAATATTTACAACTTAATCTAATTTTTTGGATTTTTAATAATGAAGAAAATAAAATTATAAAATACAGGGTTAAAACGGTCATTATGTACATTGTACAAAAGGGGCTCAAAACCCAAGTTTTGCATACGAACTCTGATTTTAATGAAATTGGTCTTGTTTTGAAGGTCTCTGAATATATTACTTTAAAAGTGAGTAGACCTAATTCAGAGGCTGTATGAGAGAGATATGCATATTTTAAGGCTCCTAGTTTCAAACTTTGGTTGGGGTTTTATTGGGTAATTTTGCAAGTCAGTATTTTTTGGATATTTTTCTTTAATTAGTGTTAGTCATATGTAAACAATAGAGTTGGTTTTGTTGGATTTAGAGTTAGCATAAAATATTTACAAATAAGTTATTTTATCTAACATACATGTGAATATTTACACGTGAAATTGGGTTCTTATTTTATGCAAATTTGAATGCTAAAATGCAAATATTATCAATGCATGCATGAATGCTAATTATACAATATAAGTAGAAATATGCATCTAATTACTCGGAAACAAAGCTCTATTTTCATCTTTTAGAGTGATGAATCACGGATTCATCAACTGCCTAAGTAGAGTGTTTCAGAGCACACGCACGGCTCTTATCCGTAATGACCTAACTTGAACACCTACACCTTTCACTTGGCTCAACTCAGTGGAGTGGTGAGGAGATTGGATTTGCCAGTATGAAACGCACACAAGTGGAAACATTTGTCCTCATCTAGGGAGGGAAGTGCACTCACCCCTTTCAGTGACAATGAACTCTAAAGACAGGAGAGTGTGGGTTGCAATAATGCTTCAAAGAGGGATAGTCTACTGGCTCAAGAGGAAAAACTCCTTATGTAAATATTGTTGTATATAGTATTTCAAAAAAATAAAAAGCAAAAACTCCAAAAAAGTGGACAAGCCTGATTAAAAAAATTATCTGCCGGAGTATATATATTTGTATAGTCAATAAGCAAGGTTGAGCTTCAAAGTCAAATCAGGTGAGCCGGCAGCTGGATGACTTGACTACACTGGTCTTGCATCCTAGGATAGGTAGCTACACTAGCTAAAGTCCATTCTTCTCTTCACTCCCTACTTTTGAGATGGTTGTCACTTGAACATAGAAGGGAATACCCCACTCCTCGAGGAAGGAGTTGCTAGATTGGGGAATCACTAGGTTATCATGCTGGAGAAGTCATTCTCTTTGTCATTTCAGTTGAGCGTAGCCACCATCACTTACAATGTACGACTCAGATTCATAATCATAAGAGTTTGCGTATGAGTTGAAGTATTTTGACCCGGCTATTGAGGAGACTTGAGCAGAGTTTTGGGATTCTCGAAGGCTATTGGATTTCAAATCCGGTTCCCACTAAGGTTCCGCCCGCACTAAAACTTCAAAAGTCTGACTTAATCTCCAAACTTTGATTTTGTGAAGACAAGTTTGATAATTAAACTTAATCCATTTTTGTTCTTTTTCTTTTCTTTCTTTCTATTTTTATGCACTTATTGCATAAGTGCTTGCAAGGGACTAGCGAAGGTAAGTATAGGGGGATGATGAATCTTCATTTCATCATCTTTATTCTATCATTTTGGCCTTAAAAACCCTTGTAAATGTGTGTAGATACCCGTAATTCATGCATTTTAGCATTCATGCATTTGTGTACAAAATATGTATAAAATACAGTTTTTAATGTCAAAATTATAGAATAAAGAAAAGTAAAGAATAAAATATTGAAGATATTTTACGGCCCCGAACCCCGAGATCTAGGCATTTTGATGACTAGGTCGACAAGGAAAAAGTAGGGGGAGATAAGGGCCAATATACACATAAAATCCCTATTTATTTAATTCATTCTTATTCATTTTTGGGGCATATTTTTAATTCCAATTTTTATACCTCAAATAGATAAACTTTGTACATGAAAATTGTAGATAATAAAATATAGAAAAATACAAAATTTATTTCATTCAAAAATAATATACAGTGTATAAATTATAATCTAAATAAGAATCCAAATTCCAACTTCCCAGACCCATATCTCTCAAATAAAATTCAAAATATATCAAAATCACCTTTAATTGTATATAACTTTTAATAAACTATTTAATGAAGGTAGTTTCATATTTTTGAAGTTACGATGTGAAAGTTAGGTTTTGGACCCCTATTGTATAGTTATACCAATTAACATATTCGTTTTATTTATTATTCATTATTTTTATAATTTTATATTTTTAATTGTGCAAATATTATTCATAATATATTTACATATTAAAATATCAATAAAAATATCAAAAAAATCTAAAATAAAATACGTATAGAAAACATATAGCTGAATATACAATATCTATACCTATATAAATAATACATCTATTTAATTAAGTATGTATATTATATCAGAAAAATATAACAAAAATATATTTATGTATATAAAAATAAGTTATTAATATATAAAATAATAAACTAAATTAATAAAATAAAAAATATGAAATAAAATAAAATACAAAAATACATAGATGAATATACCTATATATAGCCCCTAAAAGGTAACTTGTAATAAATAACATCTAAAAATAAATAAAAATCATAATAAAATAAATCAGAAAAGAATAAATAATTTTTATTTTATAACCTAAAATTAATAAATTCATTTACTAATTTTAATCGATTTTCCAATTATTTTGGGCCAGTTTTTCCTGGTTGGTCCACGTGGAGCAACCGGGTGCAGTTTGAAGTTGACTTGGGTCAACTGTCTGACCCTTCCCCTGTGCATTGTCAGCCTCGATTCTTGCCATCTTTGTCGATTTTTGGAGGTCGCATCTTTCACTATTTATCCTTGATTCCTTCATCGTTTTTTCCTCGAGGTTCCCTTTTACACGCCCAAGCATCTTCTCAAGGAAAGGATCACTGACGTGCTGCCCGTTCCTCGATCTTTCCCCCTCGTTTAGGCACCTTGTACAAAAACTTCTCCAATATTCCTTCCTCATTTTGAACCCCTTTGGACCATGCTTCGACCTCCTATGTGCATTCTTAGAGTGACGTTGTAAAGCTTTGAACTTGGTCTCTCTCGAATCCTATATCGTAAGATCCGGCTCGTCAAGAGGAAACCAACGGAATTTGTTTCGTATGAATCGGACTTTGTTTGGAATTGTTATGATTTTTGGAAGAAAGGGAAGTTAAGAGGTTTAAGATGTCATTAACCCGTAATGACCGTCATTAAGACTAATTAAACACGGTTAAAGAAACTAATGATGGATTGGGGATCATTAATGATGATTACAAAATACTAATCAATAGTTAGCAAAAGTTAAGCATAAACCGCGAAAGTTAAATCATGATTAGTAAAATTTAATCATGATTAGTGATAATTAAATGTCATTAGCGAATCTAGAAACATCTGGAATGTTCGAACTTAAGCCTTAAGTTCGGGATAAGTTTTGGCCAAAACCATCGGCCAAAACCATGGGCTGCTAACCGCAGTTAAGGTCTAAACCATGATTTTCTAACCATGGTTAGGGGATTTCTGGAGCCTATAAATAGCCCCCCCCCCACCCATTCATTCTCTACGATTTCCACTACCACCACCACCACCCCAAGGGAAAGGGTTGAGAGGTCGGGAGAAGGAGTGGGAGGTGGAGAACGAGCACTAGTGAAGCGCAGCCGGGAGAATGAGGAGGAGGAAGGCATCATCCTCTCTTAGTTTGCTTCATAAGCTAGGCTTTTGATTCATCTTGTTTTCTTCCGAGCTTTGTTTTCGATTCATCTTTCTTTCTGATTCATTGTCTGTTGTGGTTCGAGGAGAAATCTGTGTAATACCCTACTTAGGTGCGGGCGGCTATGCACGTCAGTGAACAATGTGATTCGTCACACATTCACTCACCTAAGACGCTTGGTGTCTACCGATTCTCTATCGCTTATGGTTCTATTCTTTCAATTATGCTTTTATAGTTGTTTTGATGGAGAAATCTGTGTAATACCTTACTTAAGTGCAGGAGGCTATGCACGTCAGTGAACCCTGTGATTCGTCACATATTTCACTCAACTAAGACGCCTGGTGTCTACCGATTCTTCATCTCTTGTTGTTTGAGTATATTCTTTCAGTTTCCTTATTGTTTTCCTCTCAATGATTTTATAGAGGAAACCCTTTCCGTTTTTCTTTTAAAATATGTCACGATATAAGGGGAAACTCTGCTGAAGTATTTCTAGAAATATGTCCTAGAATAAGGGGAAACTCTGCCGAAATCTTCCTAGAAATATCACCGTATAAGGGGAAGTTCTGTCGAAATTTTAAGAGAAAATATGTTGGAGTAGATAATTTTTCTTTATTGCAAGAAAAAACCTCTCTCCAAACCATCTTGCATTTTTCATTGCACAAGACTTTCCTTATGTATGCATCTAAAACTTAGATTTAGAAAAAATATAAGAAAGTTGACTATTCAATTGATTTAACCACTACTGCATGAGCATTTTCAGAAGAAAAATGAATAAATTTCTTTCTCTCTCGAACATTATTTTTAGATTATTTTTATTATATTTACACAGTCTCAAATCCAATCATGAACTTCGCGTTCTTCATGTTCTTCATGTTCTTCATGTTCTTCGTTCATTCTTAGCGTTCTTGGCATGTTTTTAGTGTTTTTGATTAGAACATGAAATTCGATCATTTTAGGAGTTGTAAATCATCCTTTTCTGAAAACGAATCATGATAAAGCACTGCATACGTGAGAGAGAGCTCGATTAGGTAATGAAATCCTTCCTTTTGCTATTGGGTTTCATATGAGATCATTGAGATTCCGGACTATATATTCTTCATTACGAAGAATCCTAATTTGGCTATTTTTGAGAAAGTATGAGAAGTTGCTTTGTGATTTCAACTAAAATATTGAGTATCGTACTATTCTCAGATATAGCCTTATGATTCCACTATTCCCAACAGATGAGGCATGCCTAGTATGCCACAAATCTTGCCTAGACTCCTTTGAGGAGCATGTTGTTCATTGTCGTAAACTCCCAAGTTTTAAATATAGACATGATCTTGTCAGAGATGTCCTCTATGATGTACTCAAGAAGGCTGAGGTTGCGTGAAAGAAAGAAGCACCTGTGAATTTTTTGTCTGATCTACACAAGGGGAAATCCACACTCAGACTAGCAGATGTTTTAATTTTTGGTTGGGATGGAGGAAAACATGCATGTGGTTATTTAACTGGAGTGTCTCCATTAGTTGGTCTGATAAAAAGTGATTTACTGCGGGATATGCTGCACAGAAAGCTTCATCATCCAAAGTTGCTAAACATGAGAAGGCTTGTATTGACAATCAACTTGTCTTCATCCCTTTCGGGTTTGATACCTTTGGGTTCTTGGCCTCTGAAGCTATAGAGCTCCTTAAGAGGGTCCAGAAAATTATGCATAGCAATGTTATGGTTATCGGGTCTATGGATGTCGTGTTCCGAAGAATTGGATTTGCCATCTAAAAGGGATTGGCAGCGCAACTTGTTGCCCATCTCCCAACAGTTTCTTTGTAATATGTTTTTACTAATATGAAGGTATAAGCATTGAATGGATGCAGTGACTTGGAAAGTTAGGGTTTGGAAGTTAAAATGAGCATAAACATGAGTTTCTAAATATATAAATTAATTTATGTGTAAGTTTATACTCAGTATTATGTTTATGTAAATATAAAGCTTAACGAAGGAATTACATCATGGGAATTGATTTGTTTTGAGTTGGATCCTAAAAAGGATTGTGTCTTATGTTAAGAAAGATTGGGAATAGAACTACAGGTCGGGCATGCCATCTGTAGGTTTGTCGAAAGGAACCCGTATTGATTTTGCCCTACCTAGGTGGTGCACAGTTGCCCTTTTATGATAAGTGCGTACGAAATGAATTATTTGCAACGCGTGGTACCGGGAGCCAATATATTCAGGTTGAACGACGGAAGATGTGGTCGTGCCATATGGAGGCACGGGTGGTTCAATAGTGGCTTGGTCATGATAACATGTAGCTTGAGGTTTTAAGAAACCGGATCCTCGAGGACGGTGTGCTCCTTTGTTTTCCAGGCTGAGGGTTTGAGACCCTGATTAATAAAAGAAAAGGATAATTGTCATGCTAGTATTGGAGGATTGGTTGAGGCGACGTGCGGTAACATAATCTCACCAGATCAACGCAATCTCCAATCTCAGAGTATCCACATCTTCGGAGTCCAAGAATGGCGGGGTTCTCCTAGACTAATCCATGATGTGGAATAGAAGGAATATGACTTAAACTAATGAGAATAAATGTAACTTTTTGTGCCAACATCTTTTTGAAAAATTACACAATTGTTTACTTTTTTTCTTCTTTGTTACTTAGCCTCACTAATTGTTATCCTATGATTTATGGAAACCCCAACATGTGTCGATGAGCCATCGTAAGGACTTCAATAATCCAGCTAGCTAACATAGTCATCCAACCAACCACAATAGATTTTCTCTGTAAGGTAGTTAGTGTATTTTCCTTTCAAGCCGATGTACATGTAAATGGTTATAGTGGGATAATATATCGTGCGGACTTTATTTTGTGAATGGAAAAGTGTTGAAGTACTTTTTCCTGAGTATTTGTATGTGCAGTCTTTTTCTGAATGCTAGTTGTGATTGCTGAATAAATTATTACAGAATAACCAGATCCGGATATAGGAGGGTCCGACGGTCCGAAATTCGGGTCGCGACAGTTGGGTATAAAAACCCGATTACTCCAGTAATTTACTCAGTAATTGATAACTATGAGCGGTGTTCATAAATTAAGGTTGCTATAAGATCCTTTGATCTTAATAAGTGACTGCAATACCATTCACAAGTCATTGTCTCTTATGTACATCATGCAAGAACGTATAGGACCTAGCCTTTGGCCTTAACTCATCCCAAGATCATGGCAAACCAAGACGTATGTAGACAATTAGCAGCTATGATGACAATGCTGCAAGAAATGGGGCAAAAGTAGCAAGCGTTAGAGGATAGGCTCAATGCACAAGCTGAGAGACCTAAGGCATCCAGACCTGTAGATGCTAGGATTGAAGGTTCTGGCCATCTTTCTGAGGAAGAATATAGTTACCATCCTTCAACTGAGTCTATTCCTACCCCAGTTGAAGGAACAAGGGAGAAGGCCCTTCTTAGATACCAAAAGTTACTTGAAAATTACCGAAAGGGAAAGATTCCTCGATTTTAAGGCATAGAGACACCTGCTGAGGCAGAACTATAGCTTGATGATGTCAGCAGGATGTTGAGAATAATACTCACACCAGCAGATACTTGGGTGCATTTCGCTGATTTCTCCCTAGCAGACTATGCAAGACAATGGTGGAGAGCCATTTCCAAGAAATTAGTAGGTCCTGTTCATGGGATGTTTTTGAAGAAATGTTCGGAGCTCACTTCTGTCCCTCCCATTGGGAAGGATTGAAGAGGAGGGAGTTGGCCCTTTGACCCAAGGATCTAAGAATATACGAGATTATCATATTCACTTTATAGAGCTGCTACTTTACTCCCCAGCTCTAGAAGCTTCACCACAAGAGTGCCTTACTAAATTTGTTAGCGGTCTTCAGGGAGATTTGAGAGAGAAGCTTGCAGGTTTTAGAGCCACCACTGTAGATGAAGCCATGGACATCATTTCTCGTATTGAGATGGAGAGGGATGGAAACAGCCAAAGAAAAAGCTTTCACTTTACTAGTGGACCATTCAAATGTAAGACGAATTATAACCGAAGAGATAATTGTTATCATCCATCTGGGTCTACTATAAGCTCGCCACATACTTTGGGCCAGGAATTATTCGGAAGAAGGGGTTTCTCTAGACCTCCACTATATCCTCGCGAATCAGCAACAAGAGTGAGTACCTCTATGGTTAGGTCTTCAGCTCAAACAGGAGCACATGTATGTTATTAATGTCATCAAGAAGGTCACATCAAGAAAGACTATCCGAAGTTGAGAGGTTCGGGGTTTAAACCAATCCCAATTAATAGTATAACATCCACCTCGAGCAATGGAGCAACACGCGGAGGAAGACAGGGCAGAGGTCGTGGCTCACAAGAGGTCTCCTACACTGCAACCACCACAAAGTGTTGCAGGTTATAGCTTGCCTATTCTTAATGGCCAGCTCAATGCAATTACTGAAGAACAAGTCTACAATTCAGGCACGGTCATACAAGGTACCGTTACTATTCAAGTCTTTTCAGTACATGCCTTATTTGATTATGGTGTTTTACATTCATTTATTGCTCGACGGTTAGTACCCACTTTGGGTAAGATACCGGTAGAAGTACAACAATCCTATCTGATCAAGGCACCATGAGGACAAGTATTTATAATACGAGAAATCCTGGATAATTGTATAGTACTGATAGTGGGACATCAGTTACATGTTTCACTACTACTAATCAAAATGGAAGACTTTGATCTTATCTAAGGGAAGGACTGGTTAAACAGGAATCATGCATGTCTTTACTATTTTCAGAAGACAATAACGTTTCACCTTCCTAACTCGATAGAGTTCCAGTTCATTGGAAAGACATCCAATGATAATGTCGAGTATATCTCTACTTTGAAGGCACAACAATTGTTAGAGTAAGGGTGCCAAGGTCATTTAGCCTATGTAAACACTACATCAGGGTCAGAAAGAATGGTGGAAGATGTACCTATAGTATGCGAGTTTCCTGATGTATTTCTAAAGAAACTACCTGGATGAGCGGGAGATTAAATTTGAAATCTCTCTCATACATGATACTCAACCTATCTCTATCCCTCCATATAGGATGGCATTAGCCAAGTTACGAGAGTTAAAGGTACACTTGCAAGAACTGTTAGATAAAGGATTCATTCGTCCTAGTACTTCACCATTGGGTGCACCTGTCTTATTTGTCAGGAAAAAGGATGGGTCGATGCGGTTGTGCATTGACTACAGATAGTTAAACAAGAAAACAATAAAGAACAAGTATCCTCTACCAAGAATAGATGACCTCTTTGACTAGTTATAGGGTTCAACTATGTATTCTAAGATTCACTTAAGATATGGATACCACCAGTTGAAGATTAAATATGCGGATATCCCCAAGATAGCCTTTTGTACTAGATATGGACATTATTGTGACACCCTTAAGATCTGGGTACTCGACAAATCCATTTCCACGCATACACATTTCCACATTCGAATACTTGACATTCACAAAAGCAGGAGAAAATAGTACAAAACATTGAAAATTTAAAATTTTCCATTGCATTCATCAATTTCATTACATTCCATTAATCATTTCGATGTCCACAAAAAAATATACATGTAAGCATAAAATAGACGTCCACAATTATACATCAAATGCCATGTCTCTCAAAAAAATACTACAAGTAAAGAAGGATAGTAAAACTACTACCAACAACTATACTGCAAAAAGTGTCGTGAGGCTGCACAAAAGGATGGTGCCTCCAACTAGTCACTGTTGTGAACCTGCGGATCCACACGTAGGTACGTTATGAGCAAAGTTGCTCAATACGGTTTAAACAACTATACAATAACAAGCAACATATAATTTAAATGTGTGCAAAAAAGAAAGGAACTGGATAACTGATTTCACAAGAATTACATTTCTTTTTTTATTAGATATGGATATGAGTAACCAAGCTTCGTGGATAACAATGCATCCTAACTAAGTTCCCAACCCGCAATTCATCACGACAACCCAATCCTCCGTATGCACAGGAGACTGATATCCCATTCCCAACTTCATAATCACATTTTCCGAAACTCCCCTCTTAGCGCTCCCACTCGGAATACCGACCAATGTGGCCTACAATGGCCCGTACACGAGTGTTAATACTAAGTGAACAAGCGAAACACTAAACGACCAGTCATGACTACTTGGTCGGCGCTCGAGCACCGGGCGAAAGCACGCAAGTGTCGAGGCCAAACAGCGTCAGATTAGCACCTCGGTGTGACAAGCAACATGTCCCCCAACCATCGTAGCAGTTGGGATCGCGATCATCTAGGCTTCTACCCGGGGCCCCAAGGGTGCATGCCCCTCCCTTGGTGACAACTACTCCACTACACAATCTCTTTCAAATCATATCCACAGAATAAGAAACCAAATTAACCAATAATCTTTTCAATATGTCAATGACCATTGGGTAGTAACATCTTTAACATATATGTTGAAATATCATATATACACTAAACAAGCTGACATATCACATGTTTTGTCGCTGCACTGTGAGAAGTGCACTATGAATACTCTTAACGGTGAAATTTCTAAATATACCTACTCGGGCTTGTTACCTGTAATGCATGATCGATTGCAGTCAGTGGTGATGCAGTCAAAAAAAACGTGCCATAATGTCACTAATGTGTAAAAGAACTCGATCGCAATCGTACTAAGCACCTGAATATTCTAGGCTATTACAATATAAAATCTGCAAGGATTGCTAGCCACATAGGATGCATGTTATGCAACTCCTTTCCCCTTTTTTTTTGTGAATACAGTTTTTATTTTATCAGAAGAGATTCATGAATGGGTACATTTCAGAGCTGGGATCCCTTGTTGTGCTATTTCCCATCATCCATTGAAGATCCAAGAGATGAGATTGCTTAGGCCAATAATTCATATAATTTCCACGAGCATAGAGGATATAATGGAAAGAGGAAAAAAGGACATGGTCAGGAACATCCAAGAAGAAAGAATTCTAGCCGTGTGAGTGGGAGGTGTTGCATTCTATTGGATTAGAGAGTAGACAAGAGCCTGCTACATACTAAATATCATTTCATAGCAAGAAAAAGAAACAATTGAAATTGATTAGTTTCCATGAGCAAAAAGGGGGTACAATGGAAAGTGGCAAAGGGACATGAACATGAATACCTAGTAAGAAAGAAATTCCAGTCGTGTGAGGGGAAGGTTTTGCATCCTATTTTGAAATCGGGGCTTTAGTCATCGATCATCCTGTTCAATATTTTGCTCACACCCTTCCATTTTATTGCATAGATTCTTGCTTTCCTTCACATGTTAAAATACAAAGTTGCATTTTAATTGAGGTCATCTACAATCTTTATTGGACTCCAATAAGTCTTTTAACCTTTTACTAGATATGCAACTTTACTGCTAGTTGTTGAATGCCGATCAGGATCCCAGTTATCTTGTCCATAAGAAGGTTGCAACTCAATAAGATCCTTTGGAACATGCCAATTAGGTCTAGGATTTTCTAAACATGTTAATGCTTCAGGGATTTGCATCTCATAAGAATTCCCACAACCAGGAATGTACAACTTTCAGTGTCCAGAGCAACACACTGAGGCACAAAATATGCCTACAAGGTACGGGCAGACAATACCAATCTTTGCCCCTTGAACAACTACCAACATTCAGAAGCAAAGACTTCTAACTAAAATTTGCAACAACATAGGTAGATCATACACAAGGCTTGCAAGATAAATTGATCCTTCGGACATTTTGAAGTCCATTCGCGGCTGGACCAAAACTTGAAGTCACAATCCTATAGGTTCAAAGTCGTGTAAACTCGCAACAAGGAGGAGGAGCTTCGTACCTTCTCTATGCGAGCATGGCTTCGGATCGTCAATCCGAGGTGCTCCGGCGACCCTTGGTGAAGGAGAGGGAGGAGGAATGGAGGAGGGAAGGGTTGGAGGTCGAAGGAGGAGGATTTGGGCGTTTTGGGCGAGTTTCACGAAGGGGGAGGGCTGGTGTATGGGTTGGGACTCGGATTCGGATCTGGGTCCGGATCCGTATATGGCCTGGACCCCCTCTCGCTAAAATGATCATAACTCGGACTCCTGAAGTCGGAATTTATCGTTCTTGGACTCGTTGGAAAGCTATCGACGAGCCCTATGCAATGGATGTTTATTCGAATTTTTTGGTCACTGGACAAGTACAGATTTTGCAATTAAGTCCAGACTCAGCCAAGATTTGAATTTTAGTCCATGTTCGGTATTCGGGGTCTTCATATCATAAAAATCTCAAAGGAAGTCTCGTCCCTGGGACTTAGGATGACCCTAATCGATTTCATCACTCGAACCCCATTGTATCCAAGACTTCCAGAGAGATGAGCTCATAAAAATCTCAAAGAGAGCGAAACCCATAAAAAATCTCAAAGGGAACTTGATTATGGTTTCAATCCCATACCTGTGAACAGATAAGGGTATTTCTCTCTCATGTCTGCCTCAGTTTCCCATGTCGCTTTCTCGACGTCTTGACTTCGTCACAGGACCATGACCAAAGGGATCTCCTTCTGCCTCATCCTCTTGACTGCGTGGTCCAAAATCTGCACCGGCTTTTCTGAGAAGGAGAAGTTTGATTCTACCACCAAGTCCTCGTAGTTGATCACGTGTCGGGGATCTCGAATGTACTTCCGCAAATTCGACACGTGAAACACATCGTGGACTCCCTCAAGGTGTGGGGGATGGGCCACCCTGTAGGCTACTTTCCCAACATGGGCCAAAATCTCGAATGGCCCCACAAAACGCGGTGCTAACTTGCCCTTTACACCGAAGCGTTATACACCCCTTGTTGGGAAACGTGAATGAGATGTTTATTCCATAACCCTAGGCTCTCTTATATAGGAGAGTAGCCTATGGGTAAATTACATAAAGAGAATAATAAGAAAATAAAATTAGCAAAGAGATACAATAACTCAATGTGCGTCAACACTCCCCCTCAAGATGGAGCATAGATGTCAATCATGCTCAGCTTGGAAGCACACTTCTGAAATGGACCTCGTAATAATGCCTTGGTAAATATATCTGCAGTCTGGTTCTCTGAAGTAACATGAGATGTGGTAATAAATCCTTTCTGAATCATATCACGTATGAAGTGACAATCCACTTCAATATGCTTGGTCCATTCATGGAATGCAGGATTATTTGCAATGAACAAAGCAGCCTGATTATCACACTCCAAGTTCATAGGAAGTGGTATATCTAAGCATAAATCTGTCAGCACCGCTTTCACCCACATCATCTCTGTAGTAGCCTGGGCCATAGCCCTATATTCGGATTCAGCACTGGATCTAGCTACCACAGTTTGCTTCTTGCTCCTCCATGAGACTAGGGCATCTCCAACATAGACAGCATACCCTGAGGTGGACTTCCTATCCTTAGGACATCCTGCATAGTCTGCATCTGCGCATGCTGAGACAGAAATCCCCTTTCCTTTCTTGAATAGCATACCTTTACCTGGAGAAGATTTGAGATATCTAAGTATCATGTGTATTGCATCCATATGCACCTGGCGTGGCTGCTCCATGAACTGGCTCACACGGCTCACTGCAAATAATATATCTGGCCTAGTGATTGTGACATATAGCAGTTTGCCTACCAGTTCTCTGTATCTTCTCCTGTCAACCTCCTCTGTGTCATCATCATACATCTTCATGCTAGGGTCCATTGGTGTCGTAGCAGGTCGACACCCTAGCATACCTGTCTCACTTAGTAGATCTGTGACATACTTCCTCTGTGACATGACTAATCCATACGGATTTTTGGCAAACTCCAGCCCCAGGAAATATCTAAGGACTCCCAGGTCCTTGATGACAAACTCGGTCCCCAGCCTTTCCTTTGCCTGCTTAATGCCCTGGTCATCATCACCTGTAATCAAGATATCGTCAACATACACCATGATTACAACAATACCTCTTGCCGTTTTCTGTACAAATAAGGAATGATCAGCATTTGAGCGTTTGTATCCTTGTTTCTCAAAGAGGTCTGACAGCTTCTGGAACCATGCTCTGGGGCTCTGCTTAAGGCCATAGATAGCCTTATGTAATCTGCAGACCTTGGAACACTCCCCCTCAACAGCAAAACCTGGTGGCTGTTGCATGTAGACTTCTTCCTGCAGGTCGCCATACAGAAAGGCATTCTTCACATCCAGTTGATAAAGTGGCCAGTCTTTAGTGACTGCAACAGATAAGAGGATCCGCAGAGTGGAATGACGAGCCACCGGGGAGAACGTGTCAAGGTAATCTACCCCATATGTCTGTGTGAATCCCCTTGCAACTAGGCGTGCCTTGTACCTGTCAATGGAGCCATCTGCATTATGTTTCACTGTAAACACCCACTTGCAACTCACCGGGTTGACATCTGGAGGTATAGTGACCAAGCTCCATGTTCCTCTAGACTGAAGTGCCGCCATCTCTTCCTCCATTGCTAGCCGCCATCGAGAATCCTGCAAAGCCTCATGGTGGTTCCGTGGAATATTTGTAGATGAAAGTGCCAATGCAAATGTCCTGAATGGTCCAGATAGCCTCTCAAACGACACCACTGCGGATACTGGATACTTGGCACAGCTTCTCTTCGGCTTGCGTAGAGCGATTGGAACATCTAGGTCCTCTGCGGTATCACCATGCTCCTGTAATGCATCCTGCTGAGAAATGTCGTCAGATCCATCAACATTAATATTCTCATTACATACCATAGGCGAGCTAGTTGACTGGTCAGGACCATGAGCTTGATTCGGCCTCCGGGTGTAATGGAATGGTAACGGAGATACTATTGATGGCGGTGGTGGTGGCGGTAGTGGTGGTGGTTGAGATGTTAGTGGCGGTTGTGATGTTGGTGGTGTCATGAATACAATATCAGGGATATAGGTGGTGGCTGCATGTTCCCAGAATCTGAAAAATACATGATGGATTCAAAGAATGTAACATCTGCACTGATCATATACCGCCGACGCACAGGGTTAAAACACTTGTACCCCTTTTGAGTTCTGGAGTACCCCACAAAGACACACTTGACAACCCTAGGAGAGAGCTTGTCAGAACCGGGCGACAACTGATGGACAAATGCGACTGACCCAAACACACGAGGGGTAAGAGTAAACAGATCCTTGTCAGGATAAATAAGTGAGAAAGGAACCTGTTCATTCAAGACAGACGAGGGCATACGATTTATAAGATAACATGCAGTAAGGACTGCATCACCCCAGTAGGAATACGGAACATGACTCTGAATGAGAAGTGACCTTGTGACATCAAGTAGGTGACGGTGTTTTCTTTCTGCAACCCCATTTTGTTGAGACGTATGGGCGCAGGATGTTTGGTGAACAATTCCTTTAGAGGAGTAATAGTTGGCTAGATTGTTGGTGCACAACTCTAGGACATTGTCACTTCTCATAATTTTGACAGTTGTGGAAAAAACATTCTGAATCTCATTTAGAAATTGAATAATAATATTTCCAGCTTCAGACTTATTTTTCATTAGAAATACCCATGATGCTCTAGAGAAATCATCCACGAATACAATATAAAACCTGTGCCCCTAATGATCGGGAACACGACTTGGACCCCAGACATCAACATGAAACAACTCAAATTTGGAGTTACTACTCCGACCTTGACTACTGGGAAACGATGACCTGTGATGTTTTCCCAACTGACACGCCTCACACTGGATATATGTGTGAGAAAAACTATAAGGTAAGACAAGACGCAACCTCTGAAGCGGTAGATGACCAAAACGCAGATGCCACAGGAGAGGAGATACTTGTCCAGGAGGAGAAGATGTGATTCCGGCAAATGGGGTCTGGTTCAGACGATAGAGGCCTCCTTGCTCATAGCCATGACCAATCACGTTGCCCGTACGGATGTCCTGAAAAATCAAAGAAGATGGATCAAAAATAGCTCGACATTGGAGATCCTTCGTAATCTGACTGATTGACAATAAATTCATAGAAAAGTGCGGTGCATGTAAAACATTCTTGAGCTGCATAGAGGATGTCAATCTAATCTCCCCCTGACCCGTGATGGGGGAATGTGTGCCATTGGCAATCACTACTGTCCGTCCTGGAGGAATCTGAGTATATCCTGAAAGTAGACTCTGGTCGCCACATAGATGATGTGTAGCGCCTGAGTCCATGATCCATGGCAATGTATCCGATCTACTACTGTGAAGTGCAAGTGTACTACCTGAAGTACTCGTAGAGGCAGAAGCAGAAGCAGCAACATCAGTATGACTCTCTGTCGACGGTGCTGGGCCAGATGGTGGGATAATGCCCCTGAGGCGGGCAAGCAGATCATCAAAACGTTGATCCAGTGAAGCAGCAGAAGGAGACTCTATCTGCTCAGCGAATCGTGCAGATGCAGGAAATCCATGCTTTGAGTAGCATGTGTCCTCAGTATGTCCGATGCGATGACAATATGAGCATGTAGGCCTAGTGCGACCACCCCTTCCACGGGGAGTACGTCCACGGCCCTGGTAATGAGAACCACGGCCCCTGTTGGCCACCATGGCTGAGGGATTCTGACTAGCAGCTGCTGAAGGTACAGTGATCCTACTCAATCTGTGAAAAAGCCTCCTCCATGGGAGGAATAGTCGAGTCCGCCAAAATCTGTGAACGTGCGGCCTCATACTCTGGATCGAGTGCAGCGAGAAACACACCCACCATCGTTGCATTCCTGTATGTCTTCTGCTGCTCTGGTGTGGCGGTAAGAGGCATGAAGCTATAAAGCTTCTCAAACATTCCTCTCAAAGATGTATAGAGAGAATGTAACGGGCGGCCATTCTGCTTTATCGTGAATATATCATGTTGTAGTTGCAGGATCTTCGTCTCATTCTTCGCCTGAGAATATGTCGCTGCCAGGATATCCCACATGTCTTTGGCTGTGGGTTGATGTAGAATGTCATTGGCGATTTCAATAGCCAATGTGCCAGATAGCCACACCTTGGCATATGCGTCGTCTGCCTCCCATGAGGCATGAACTCCAGTCTTCTCTGCAGGCTCGGGCTCTGTGAGAATATGCTTCTTGCCCGTGGACTTCATCATACTCATGAACTGCATTGCCCACAGTTCATAGTTCGTACCATCCATCTTGACGATGGGCGCTGGACCACGAAATGCGCCCATAGATGGGATATCTGCCTTGCTTTCTGACATACTGGAGATGGAAGACTGGAGTGACCGAGAGACAACAATCTTTGTCTACAATGACATAGACGGGATCAGTTGCATGTGTAGACGTCAAGCAACCAACCCCATATATATCAAGATCTGTGCCCTAGAGTTTTAGGGCGTGGAGCACGCAGGCACGTGCAGGAAGCACGTGCGACCAAAACTGGATGTAGGTGCACGCTGCGCGGAGGCTGCGCGTAAAGTGCTCGACCAGGGACTGGCTGGAGGATGCGCGCGAAGTGCTCGATCAGTGGCTGCGCGCGAGGTGCTCGATCAGGGCTGGATCTGCGCGCAAACTGGATGTAGGTGCACTAGGCGCACATGCGCTGGAGGCGCGGTAGGCGCTGAAGTGTCGCCACACGCTGAGAGTGCTGAAGGGCGATCGGCGCTGCGCAAGATGCGCTGCGCAGATGCGCTGCGCAGATCGGCGAGAAGAGCGCGAGAAGCGCTAGGCGATCGGATCCAGCGCTAGATGAGAAGCGCGAGATGCTCTGAAGGGCGCCGCAGGTCGGCGATCGGAGAGAAGAGCGGCGCCGAGAGGGGAGAGAGAGAGAGAGGAGAGGCCGGCGGGTGGGGCGGGTTAGGGTTAGGGTTTCGAGAACTCCGGTCTAGGACCGTCGCTCTGATACCATGTTGGGAAACGTGAATGAGATGTTTATTCCATAGCCCTAGGCTCTCTTATATAGGAGAGTAGCCTATGGGTAAATTACATAAAGAGAATAACAAGAAAATAAAATTAGCAAAGAGATACAATAACTCAATGTGCGTCAACACCCCTCATTAGGGACACACGTAAGAACACGAACTCCCCAACCTGCGATCATAAAAAAATGCTTTAGCCACACATGATTGGCTAAGAATTATACCCGTTAGGGCACGAAGGTACAACAACATACCTGAAACTCAAGGTCTCTACACCGCCGGCCGGCGTAACTCTTCTGACGGCTCTGCGCAATCAACAATTTTCTCCTAGCGGTCTCCACCACTCTGGAGGTCTCCTCCATGATCTGCGGGGTGAACATGGTGTTGTCACCCACTTGCTGCCAACACAAGGGTGTGTTGCACCGCCTCCCGTACAATACCTCAAAGGGTGCCATGTCTATACTAGCATGGTAGCTATTATTGTAAGTAAACTCAACTAGTGGGAGGTGATCCTTCCAAGATCCCTTCCACTCAACCGCACATGCTCGTAGTAGATCATTCAAGGTCTGGATGGTCCTCTCAGACTGCCCATCTGTCTGTGGATGGTAGGCTGAACTCATATGTAGCTCTGTCCTCAAGGCTCTCATGAACTCTCCCCAGTAGTGTGATGTGAAACGAGAATCTCTATCTGATACTACTTCCTTGGATATCCCATGCAACCGAATGATGTGCTGAACATATACCTTGGCTAGTTGCACTGGTGTATATGTCATGTTGATCGGGATGAAATGTGCTGACTTGGTCAACCAGTCAATGATGACCCATATCGCATCATGCCCTCCAGGGGTGCACGACAATGATGTGACAAAATCCATGGAAATGCTATCCCATTTCCACACTGGGATGGGAAGAGGTTGTAGTAAACTAGGAGGCCTTTGGTGTTCTACCTTCACCATCTGGCAAGTAAGACACCTGGTAACATGTTCGGCTATATCCTTCTTCATACCTTCCCACTAAAAGTGTTTGCGGAGGTCTCTGTACATCTTGGTACCACCTGCATGTATGAAAAGTCTCGAGCTACGCGCCTCATCCAGGATCTCTCTCCTCAGCTCCTTGTCATCTGGGACACACACATGGTCTCCCTTCCATACGATGGATTCACAGACTCGAAATCCATCGAATTTATCCATCAAGCATCTGTGGTACAAGTCTTGGATCCGCTGATCTGTATGTTGCCCTTGAGCGATCCTATCCCACAAGCTGCTATACTTGGTTGGCACTGTCATTGCATCGGATGTGCCCTCAAATGGATGCCGCTCACTAAGTGCAATGAGCACATCCCAAGTCTGCAACCAGGTTGCATGGTCGCCTACTCAAGGCATCTGCTACCACATTCCCCTTACCAGGATGGTAGGAAACGGTACAATTATAATCTTTTAGCAGTTCCATCCACCGCCTTTGCTTCATATTTAGCTCCTTCTGATCAAAAATGTATTTGAGGCTCTTGTGGTCTGTAAAGATCTCAAATGTCACCCCGTACAAATAGTGATGCCATATCTTTAGTGCAAAGACTACAGCCGCCAACTCCAAGTCATGAGTGGGGTAGTTGCATTCATGGTTCTTCAGCTGTCGTGACGCGTATGCCATAACCTGTCCATGTTGCATTAACACTGCACCCAATCCCTCCTTGGAAGCATCCGTGTACATAGTGAAATCTAAGGTGCTAGAAGGAAGGGTGAGGATGGGTGCAGAAGTCAATCGCTCCTTGAGCGTTCGGAAGCTCAACTCACATTTGTCGCTCCAAACAAATGGAACATCCTTCTGCGACAACTGGGTGAGGGGTAGAGCCAACTGAGAGAACCCTCTGACAAACCTCCTATAGTATCCGGCGAGGCCAAGGAAACTGCGATCTCTGTAACCGTCTTGGGATGCTCCCAAGACATCACTGCCTCTATCTTGGCGGGGTCAACTGACACCCCTGCCCCAGAAATCACGTGGCCAAGAAAAGCCACCTCAGAAAGCCAAAACTCGCACTGCTGTATTTCGCATACAACCGGTGCTCTCGGAGCGTCTCTAATACGGTGGGGAGATGAGACTCGTGCTCATATTCATTATGAGAGTAGACTAGAACATCATCAATGAACACGATCACAAATCTGTCCAAATGCGGACGGAAGACCTGGTTCACCAAATCCATGAATGTAACAAGTGCATTCATGAGTCCAAATGGCATCACCAAGAACTCGTAGTGGCCATATCTAGTGCGGAATGCAGACTTCATTACATCGGCTTCCTTGATCCTCAATTGATGATATCCCGATCGTAGGTCAATCTTAGAGAACACTGCTGCTCCCTGCAACTGGTCAAATAGATCATCTATCTGAGAAGTGGGTAACGGTTCTTGACCATTCTCTTGTTCAACTTCCTATAGTCTATGAATAGCCTTAGGGATACATCCTTCTTCCTCACAAAGAGGACTGGGGCTCCCCATGGTGACGTACTAGGGCGGATGAATCCCTTCTCTAACAACTCATGCAACTGTACCTTGAGCTCAGCTGGTGCCAACCTCTATAGAGGGATAGAAATCGATTGTGTATCTGGCAATAGCGTGATCTCAAACTCTATCTCTCGTACTGGCGGTAATCCAGGCAGTTCGTTTGGAAATACATCAGGGAACTCACGCACAACTCTGACATCCTCTATCATCTGATCCTGTACCGCTGAATCTACCATGTAGGCAAGGTAGCCTACGCAACCATGGGTAAGAAACGGTTGTGCCCTCAAGGTGGAGATGCACTCAATCCCGTCCTCATATGTGCGTCCATCGAACTGAAATGGCGGCACTCCAGGTAAGTGGAAGACCACCGTCTTCCCAAAACAGTTCAAGCTAGCGTGATGCCTCTCTAACCAGTTCATGCCAAGGATGATGTCAAAATCCTCTAAATGTATCAACAATAAGAATGCTGGCATCTCATGCCCACCTATATGTACATCCACATCCTCCACTGCCTGGCGGATAATGAACAATTGGCCTCCTGGGCCATTGATGTAGTACGGGGAAGCAACCTCAATCACCGACTTGCCCAATGTGGGCACCATACGATGTGCAAGAAAGGAATGTGTAGCCCCTGAATCAAATAATGCATGTAAGGATGTCCCATGAGCTGAAATCATACCTTTGACGATCTATCCAGAAGCGTGAGCCTGCTCTTGTGTCACTACATTTAGCTATCCTCGTTGTGGTGCAATGGATCCCGCAACACTGACTGTCTGTTGTGGGCCTCGCTGGAAGTCACGGCCTTCTTGGCTGGATCCTGATCTTTGAAATTGGCCACAAGACCCAGTTGGTCTTCCACTCTGTTGTTGTTGAACGCTTGAGCTGTTGGCACGCAAAGGGCATTGGGCCTTGAAGTGTCCCGACTATCTACAAAGGTAGCAAGTACGACTGTCTGCCTGTGACAAGCTCCCACCAGAAGCAAAATTGCCAGCTCCAAACCTACGACTCGGTGCCTGTGTAGGGGGGCGAGAAGAAACTAAACTGCGTCCTGCCAAGGCCTGCCCCAGGGTAGGGGATGGTGCAAACCTGCTAGTGGATGGTGCCACCGCTATCGGGTGGTGGCGGCGATCTCTACGGAACTGAGAGAAGTCCCGACACACAACTCTGCTAGGCTGGAGTGGAGGTAACTGTGATTGACCCCCATGTAATCGACATTGTGTAGCTTCCCACTTTGTCGCCTTCGCAGTAACCTCCTTGATGGAGGTGAGGTCCAGGGTAGAGAGCCGCTCATGTACCTCCTCACGCATTCCCTGGATGAACTTCTGCAAGTTCTCCTGGGGGTAGGCTGTTGTAGAGGGGGAATGGCGAGAGAGCTTTGTGTATCGGATCAGATACTCTTGGGCTATCATTGACCCCTTTCTCAACTCAGCAAACTGCCTACTCTGATCTTCCACCCAATGGTCTGGGTAGAACTCTGCACGGAACTCGTCAAAGAAGGTCTCCCACGTGATGGGTCTCGTCAAGTGCTCCTTGGTGGAATTCCACCACCGCTCTACATATCCAGCCAGTGAGTACTCTGCAAATGACACCCATGTGTCCTCGGGTGCACGTATCATCTTCAGAACTTTGGAAACCTGTGACATCCATAACTCAACGTCGTCAGGGGTGGTGGTACCAACGAACTGTGGTACCGCCGTCCGCTGGTATGCGGCATACATGCTCTGATGCTTCTGCAAAGCATCTGCATCCTCTGGCAGCTCAGGCTCCAAGGAAAACGACAAGTTGACACTCTCCTCCCCATCGTGAGAGGGACGGTAGGAGGGGTCATCCTGCCGCTGGAGCTGCTGCTCCATCGCCTCTTGGCGCTGTTGGATCCCCTGTACCGCCTGTACAAGGAGAGCCAACTGCTACATCACATCTGGATCCAGCGAGGCGGCATGGTTATGTAAAAAGGACTAAGGCATTAATACTTAATTCTTAAGAGAGACATTATGAGAGACATGTGGACATGGATGCAATCATGTCATTCTCCTGTGGACTCGTGTTGGGTCAGAAGACCTTCATACTATCCAGTATTCGAACCCCAATAAGGAATGATATGTGTGGAATGGAATGGAGTACCACGACTCTAATACCAATCTGTGATGCCCCTAGGATCCGGATACTCGGCAAATCCATTTCCACATATACACATTTCCACATTCGAATACTTGACATTCACAAAAGCAGGAGAAAATAGTACAAAATATTGAAAATTTAAAATTTTTCATTGCATTCATCAATTCCATTACATTCCATTGATCATTTCCATGTCCACAAAAAATATACATGTAAGCATAAAATAGACATCCACAATTATACATTAAATGCCATGTCTCTCAAAAATACTACAAGTGAAGAAGGATAGTAAAACTACTACCAACAACTGTACTGCAAAAAGTGTCGTGAGGTTGCACAAAAGGATGGTGCCTCCAACTAGTCACTGTTGCGAACCTGCGGTTCCACACGTAGGTACGTTATGAGCAAAGTTGCTTAATACGATTTAAACAACTATACAATAACAAGCAACATATAATTTAGATGTGTGCAAAAGAGAAAGGAACTGGATAACTGATCTCACAAGAATTACATTTCTTTTTCTTTTTATTAGATATGGATATGAGTAACCAAGCTTCGTGGATAACAATGCATCCTAACTAAGTTCCCAACCCGCAATTCATCACGACAAACCCAATCCTCCTTATGCACAGGAGACTGATATCCCATTCCCAACTTCATTAACCATATTTCCCGGAACTCCCCTCTTAGCGCTCCCACTCGGAATACTGACCAATGTGGCCTACAATGGCCCGTACATGAGTGTTAACACTAACTGAACAAGCGAAACACTAGATGACCAGTCAAGACTACTTGACCCGCGCTCGAGCACCGGGCTAAAGCACGCAAGTGTCGAGGCCAAACACCGTCAGATTAGCACCTCGGTGTGCCAAGCAACATGTACTCTTGACCGCATGATACAAAATCTGCACTGGCTCTTCTGAGAAGGAGAAGTTTGACTCCACCGCCAAGTCCTCGTAGTTGATCACGTGTCGAGGATCACGAATGTACTTCCGCAGATTCGACACGTGAAACACATCGTGGACTCCCTCGAGGTGTGGGGGAAGGGCCACCCTGTAGGCTATTTTCCCAACATGGGCCAAAATCTCGAATGGCCCCACAAAACGCGGTGCTAGCTTGCCCTTTGCACCGAAACGTTGTACGCCTCTCATTGGGGACGCACGTAAGAACACGAAGCCCCCAACCTGCGATCATAAAAAATGCTTTAGCCACACAGGATTGGCTAAGAATTATACCCGTTAGGGCACGAATGTATGTCAACATACCTGAAACTCAAGGTCTCTACGCCGCCTGTCGGCGTAACTCTTCTGACAGCACTGCGCAGTCAACAGTTTCTTCCTAGAAGTCTCCACCACTCTAGAGGTCTCCTCCATGATCTGCGGGGTGAACATGGTGTTGTCACCCACTTGCTGCCAACACAAGGGCGTAGTCACCGCCTCCCATACAATGCCTCAAAGGGTGCCATGTCTATACTAGCATGGTAGCTATTATTGTAAGTAAACTCAACTAGTGGGAGGTGATCCTTCCAAGATCCCTTCCACTCAACCGCACAGGCTCGTAGTAGATCCTCCAAGGTCTGGATGGTCCTCTCAGACTGCCCATCTGTCTGTGGATGGTAGGATGAACTCATATGTAGCTCTGTCCTCAAGGCTCTCATGAACTCTCCCCAGTAGTGTGATGTGAAACGAGAATCTCTATCTGATACTACTTCCTTGGGTATCCCATGCAACCGAATGATGTGCTGAAGATATAACTTGGCACACAACTATGCTTGAGCACATCATATCATCCACAAACAGATGGTCAATCAGAACGTACTATTCGAACTTTAGTGGATATGTTACGAGCATGTACCTTAGAATGAAGAGGATCATGGTTGAAACTTTTGCCTCTTGAAGAATTCATATACAACAATCGTTACCATACAAGTATTGGCATGGCACCATTTGAAGCACTTTATGGATGTAGGTGTACTACTCCTTTGTGTTGGCAAGAAGTTGGGATAAAGAACCTTTATGATTCAGATAGACTGCAAGAGACACGGGAAGTTGTAGAGCTCGCTCGAAAAAGACTATTGACTGCTCAAAGTCGCCAGAAAAGCTATAGTGATACCAGGCGAAGAGACCTTGAGTTTGAGGTAGGTGACTTTGTATTTCTCAAAGCATCTCCTATGAAGGGAGTTCAGAGGTTTGGTTTGCATGGGAATTAACACCCATGTTCGTGGGTCCCTTTAATTATTCAGCGTATTAGAAAAGTAGCATATAAACTTGCACTTCTTCCACATCTTTTGGCAATACATGTTGTTTTTCATGTATAAAATCTGAGAAAGTATATTAAGGATCATGGGCATAAGATAAGCTATGATGATCTGAATGTTGAACCAGACTTGACATACCTAAAAATACCTATGCAAATACTTGACAGGGATATCAAGAAGTTGAGAAACAAAGAGGTACCTCTGGTTAAAGTGTTGTGGCATAACCAAGAGTTTGAAGAAGCTACATGAGAACCTAAGGTAGAAATGAGAGAAAAATACCCGTACTTGTTTGAATGATAACACTATGTATTGTATATATCTTCATTACAAATGAAATTGCGTTCATTCTCTTTAAGTTGTTATGATTTCAATCCTCTTTAAGGTCGTTGTGTCTGTTTTTCTAGTCTCGAGGACGAGACTTCCTTTAAGGTTGTTATAATTGTAAAGCCTTGAACTTGGTCTCTCTCGGATCCTATATCATAAGATCTGGCTCGTCAAAAGGAAACCAACGTAATTTGTTTCGTATGAATCGTACTTCGTTTAGAATTATTATGATTTTAGGAAGAAAGAAAAGTAAAGAGGTTTAAGATGTCATTAACCGTTAGTGAACGTCATTAAGACTAATTAAATATAGTTAAAGAAACTAATGATGGATTGGGGATCATTAATGACCATTAGCAAATATTAAATAATGGTTAGCAAAAGTTAAGCATAAGTCACGAAGGTTAAATCGTGATTAGTAAAAGTTAATCGTGATTAGCGCTAATTAAATGTCATTAGCGAATCTAGAAACATCTGGAATGTTCTAACTTAAGCCCAAAGTTTGGGATAGGTTTTGGCCAAAACCATGGACCGCTAACTGCAGTTAAGGTCTAAACCATGATTTTCTAACCTTGGTTAGAGGATTTATGGAACCTATAAATACCACCCCTACCCATTCATTCTTTATGATTTCCATTACCACCACCACCCCAAGAGCAAGGGTTGAGAGGTCAGGAGAAGGAGTGGGAGGCGGGGAAAGAGCACTCGCGAAGCGTTGCCGGGAGAACGAGGAGGATGAATGTATGATCCTCTCTTAGTTTACTTCGTAAGCTAGGCTTTCGATTCATTCTTTTTCTTCCAAGCTTTGTTTTCAATTCATCTTTCTTTCTGATTCATTTTATATTGTGGTTCGAGGAGAAATCTGTGTAATACCCTACATAGGTGCGGATAGCTATGCACGTCAGTGAACCCTATGATTCGTCACGCATTCACTCACCTAAGACGCGTGGTGTCTACTGATTCTCTATCGCTTATAGTTCTATTCTTTCAATTCTGCTTTTATAGTTGTTTTGATGAAGAAATCTGTGTAATACCCTACTTAGGTGCGGGAGGCTATGCACGTCAGTGAACCCTGTGATTCGTCACACATTCGCTCACCTAAAACGTGTGGTGTCTACTGATTCTTCATCTCTTCTTTTTTGAGTATATTCTTTCAGTTTCGTTATTGTTTTCCTCTCGATGATTTTATAAAAGAATCTGTTTCTATTTTCTTTTAAAATATGTCCCGATATAAGGGGAAACTCTACCGAAATTTTTCTAAAATATGTCCTGATATAAGGGGAAATTCTGCCGAAATATTTCTAGAAATATGTCCCATAATAAGGGAAAACTCTGCCAGAATCTTCCTAGAAATATCACCGTATATAAGGGGAAGTTATGCTGAAATTTTAAGAGAAAATATATTCTTCACGTTCTTCGTGTTCTTCATGTTTTCTTCGCTTTTTCTTCGTGTTCTTGGCATGTTTTTAGTGTTTTTGATACGAACATGAAGTTCGATCATTTCAGGAGCTTTAAATCATCCTTTTCCGAAAACGAATCACGATAAATCACTGCATACGTAAGAGAGAGCTCGATTAGGTAACGAAATCCTCCTTTTGTTGGATTTTCATATGAGATCATTTAGATTCCTGACTTTATGTTCTTCGGTATGAAGAACCCTAATCTGGCTATTTTTGATAAAGTATGAAAAGTTGCTTTGTGATTTCAACTAAAATAAGGTTCATGCATCGAATGGATGCAGTGGCTCAGAAAGTTAGGATTTTGAAGTTAAAATGAGCATAAACATGAGTTTATAAATATATAAATTAATTTATGTGTAAGTTTATACTCAGTAATATGTTTATGCAAATATAAAGCTTAACGGAGGAGTTACATCATGGGAATTGATGTGTTTTGAGTTAGATCTTGAAAAAGGATCGTGACTTACATTAAGAATAACTGGGAGTAGAACTTGAAGGATATGTAATAATCCTCAAGTGCATAACGGAAGCGTGTGGATCGTATCGTACACGATCAAGAACGAGTAGTCATACTAGTTGTTCTATGTAGTGTAAGAATGGTTCGTCTCAGTCTCACATGGCTAACAGAACTACAGGTCGGGCATACAACCTTAGGTTTGTCGGAAGGAACCCATATTGGTTTTGGCCTACCTAGGTAGTACATGGTTGCCATGTTATAATAAGTGCGCATGAAATGAATGATTTTCAACACATAGTATCGGGAGCCAATATATTCGGGTTGAATGACGGAAGATGTGGTCATGCTTTGTGGAGGCACGGGTGGTTCAATAGCAGCTGGGTCACGATAACATGTATTTAAAGCCTCTAGGTTATGTCATTAATGGTTAGCCTGGGGTTTTAAGCAACAAGGTCCTCGAGGATGGTGTGCTCCTTTGTTTTCCAGACCGAGGGTTTGAGACCCTGATTAATAAAAGAAAAGGATAATTATCAAGGTAGTAGAGGATTGGTTGAGGCGACGTGCGGCAGCATAAGCTCACCAGATCAACGTAATCTCCAACCCTGGAGTATTCACAGCTTCGGAGTCCAAGAATGGTGGGGTTTCCCTGAACTAATCCCTGACGTGGAATAGAAGGAATATGACTTAAACTAATGAGAATAAATGTAACTTTTTGTGCTAACAACTTTTTGAAAAATTACACAATTGTTTACTTTTCTCTTCTTCGTTACTTAGCACTCGCTAATTGTTATCCTATGATTTATGGAAAATCCAACAGGTGTCAGTGAGCCATCGTAAGGACTTCAATAAACCAGCTAGCTAACGTAGTCATCCAACTGACCACAGTAGCTTTTCTCTGTAAGATAGTTAGCGTATCTTCCTTTCAAGTTGATGTTCATGTAAATGGTTATATGGGACAATGTATCATGTGAACTTTATTTTGTGAATAGAAAAGTGTTGAAATGATTTTTCCCAAGTATTTGTATTTGCAGTCTCTTTCTGAATGTTAGTTGTGATTGCTGAATAAATTATTGCTGAGTAACCAAATCCGGATATGGGAGGATCCGACAGCCCGAAATTGGGGTCGCGACAGACGTGATGGATATGCGCGTTCTTCAGCCACCTCGAGCGAGCTCAAGCAAGGGCTGAGGCGGCTTCCATCCCATATCCGACGACCCTCCGCCGTGAGGTTCTTCTTCCCGGGTTCCACTGGTGAGGAATCCCTTTTCTTTCTCTTTTCTTGCATTTTTAGCTTAACCTATGCCTTAGGATGCCTTTCCCTCTTTTTCTTTTGGATTTCGTGTACGTTTCGCCACCCTTTGTAGTTCGCCGGAGCTTCGCTCCGACGAACCTCCGCCACGCCTCCATCCACTTCCCCTCGCACGCAAGAGGGTCGCGGTAGTTTTCCTGTGACCCTCTTAACTCTTTTTGCATGGCTAGGAGCTTCATGCATAGCTTGATCACTTTTAGTAGTCTGCCAGAAGTTCCTGGAGCTCCTCCATCCACCGGCCTCTTGCGGGCACTCCGATCATCGCCAGAGATTTTGATGCTATCAGCACATAGGGGACGTCTACAGGATCATTCTCATCCATTTTGGAGCTTCATAGAGCGTCGGAGGAGGGAGGAATCATCGGAGGAAGCTCGCCTTGCTGGAGCTTCCTCCCTGTTCTTCCTCGACCTCCCTCCGCCGTCAGATCAAGGCCGCAACCCAGATCACACCAACGCCATTGGACCGCTCCCCGCTCTTCACCATCCGATCATCAGGGGGTATCTAATCCGGACTACTCATCGACGAACTGGCATCACGTGAACAGAGCTTGACACGTGGATAAGTGGATCATCCCTCGTCGTTCGTTCGTGCCTAAGGTTGGGCATTTTGCAACTTTACCCAACTAATTTTTGTATTTAAATAATAGAACTATAAGCTTTCATCTTCCCTTGTATTATTTTTGTGTAATTTACAAAAGATCCCCCGAACATTTGACATATTACTCTTAGGTCCATGCCACATTACCTCACGTGGTACCCCACGTGAGGTAACATTTTTGCAGGTGTGCCCTAGGGTTTTGTACATTTTTATTTAGTCCAAAAACTATGTTATTCGATTTAATATCTTGTAAAATTTGAAAACCATCCCCTCAACTTTTTGATAATTGCATTTTCGTCCCCGCTTGTGTGTCTCATGTGTCGATACATGTGAGTTTGTGCATTTTGCATGGAGGACACTAGAACTTTTTGTATTTCATATTAGTGCATTAAAAATTTATTCCAGTTATATATATTTTTTGGAAAATTTGTAGGTTGGCCCTTGTACTTCATTTTTATTACATTTAAGCCCCTACCGGCATTATAGTTTTTCTTTATTTCTTATATTTATTCCATATTGCTACATTGCTCCAAAAAAATCACAAAAATATATTTAAACTTCTGATTGCACAAACTTTCACATACATCTTTTTATTTTGCAATTTAAAGCTTTTTAATAATTACTAAAAATCAAAAACTGCCTTTTTGTCCATATTTGAAATATAAAACCCATAAAAAATATAAAAACATTTTAAAAAATTCTTAAAAAAATATATTGTGTATTTATGTATTTTGAACCTCCAAATCAAAAATCACTAAAAATATAAAAGAAAATTAAAAAAATAGGAAAACTCTAAAAATCTTTCTAAAAATATACAAATTCTTAAAAAATCTAAAAATTTCATTTTCTTTATCTGAATTTTCTTTATATTATTAAGGTTAATTTAAAATTAATTTGGAGAAATTTTTTTACTGTTTGATCCCCCCCCTCCATTTTAATTTCAGTTATTTATTTAAATCCCGATTTTGGGTATTTTTGACTTTAAAAATATATAAAAATTAGCAACATTTCCTAAAAACCACAAAAATAGTAAAAAATATATTTAAAACCTAAAAATATTTTATTTTATTTTTTCTTTTTGAGTATTTTTATTAACTTTTGTATTTACCCTAGCTTACATTGTATATATATATATATCCTATATATAGTATTATATATCTTTTAAAAGAAAAAATATAAAAATATAAAAACACAAAAAGAAAATACAAAATCAGAAAAAATAAAAATCGAAATATAATAAATGTAAAAAAAATTAAAAAATTAAAACCCATAAAAAGTACATAGAGACATACACTGCAATCATATTTTGTACATTTTCGCTCCGATCTATCCTACTTGTTCCTTGTGCTCGATCTCTACATACTTGCACCTATACACATCCTTTATATAGAGTTATAATGAATTTTATCTCCGCATTGCTTTTTATTATTTAATTATCATTGTGAGTTAATAGTTGATTGACTCGGGTTTCGTGAGCGGTCGCTTCAGCGATATTGTGGTCTCCTCCTGTGTAGACTAATTTAGACCCTTACAAAAGTCGAGTTATCAGCGAGCTCAGAATAAATCATTGTTGCAAGGACCTTCTATTACCATATCTTCTATCCCTCATGTTCATGAGTCTGAAAACCTACAGGGTGCAACGGAACATCAATATCACCCAAAACTGTGAGGACCCCGGCCCAGCGATAACTTGATAAAGAGTTGCTTTCTAAGCATGAGAGAAAGCGAGACGACAACTTGGAGGAATGCTCTTAACGACGGTGTCTGGATGCTTGAAAATATAATCAAGGAGCGTACCATCAATAAACCCATTTGTGACATCAAGTACAACAGGTAGAATGGGTCTCAAGATGTTGATAATGTGCCCTTGAACTACCCTGCATTATCTGTAAATCGAACAAGACCATCATCATGATCGCAAGCACGGCACACAGCTTATATCTTTACGCACCTCCCGCACAACCGCTGATCCAGAACCCTCAAGGTCCCTTCTACGGTAAGATACATATCAAGATCAATCGTGATGGTGTCCCAAAAAACAAAAGCCCAATCATCACTAGAAAGATGCACCCTCTTTATATGATAGATTAAACGTGTAATTCCTTTATTATCTTCCCCACCATCGGAGCAATAGTGGAAGTTTTAAAAAGGACATACCAATCACACCACGATGATGTGATGCACATGAAATCTCTCCCGAACATGATTGTGATAGCTCATGATGAGTTTGAAATGTGCAGGCACAAGCTAGAAGGAATATCTCCTTCTTCCAAGTCGGAGAAAGTAGAGGCTATCCCGATGGGTTGAGGGGACACCTTCCAAGGCGAAGGGGACGTCCGGGTTGGAGAAGTGGGGGCGTCGCGGACGAGATGGGTATGCTGGGCGCAGGGCTTGTGGGGGCCAGGCGTATGAGTGGGCTCTGAGCCAGGGACGGAGACAAGGGGGGGGCGGGAGGGGGCTTGGCCCCCCCAAGTCTCCCAATTAAATCTTGGTATATAATATATTATTATAATAGAATATAATTTATATGTGAAATAATTAACTATAGAAAATAATAAGTTGTATATAATGCCCCTCCATCTCCCATTTACAAGTAGTATATATGTATCTAATACGACATCGTATCAATATCATACAAATTTTGACATCCGTATCCGCATCAGTTTTCAAATGGATACAAATATCGATATTACATTCATATCAACAAAAATTTATATCTAAATCGATATATTCATATAAGGGTTTAATGGGGTTGCTCCCTCAGGGTAGCCAACTGGTTGTCATTGCATCATTTTTCGACATTTGATTTTTTTGAAAAATACCATCACGCATTTTCATCACTATATCCCTCTAATATGTCATCAAATTTCGTCAGAAATAGAAACTTCTATGTCCTCCATCTAAAACAAGTCGATTACAGTAATTATAATACCGTTAAATTTATATGTTCTAGATGAAGGCATAAGAGTCTATTTTTGACGAAATTTGAATGATATATTAGAAGGATATAATGATGAAAATACATGACGGTATTTTAAAAAAAACAAATTTCATCGAAAAATGGGGTGGAAGCAACAAGTTAGCTATCCATCATGACGATATCATTAAGATAATCATATAGAGTATAAAGACTAATATCATTCTACAAAAGATACGAACATGACGATATAAATGGTCAGTTATGGAAAAACGTATAAGTATTTCCATATATATCTACATAATTATGGATGTCGATGTTGATATCAACGATTATGAATAATGTATTACCATATCTTGAAAATTATATATAAGATATAAAATCCACTTCAACATTTATAATATCACAAGAAAAAATAAAACTTTGACAAAAGAGAAATATTCAGTGAAAACAAAACTGCCCCTGTTGTCTCCGCCTCTTCTCCCTCCGTCAGCACAACTCCCTCGTTGTCATCATCGTCCCCTCCGCCAGCGGTATGGTCGCCCTCGAGGACCTCTCCTTCTTTCTCTTCTCCCTCGCCTACGTCCTCTTCCTCCCCCTGCGTCGTCTTCCCCCCACTGCCCTCCAGATCCGACCCCGACCTCACCGATTCTCGTGCCCTCACCGCATATGCCTCTGCACGTGTCGTCGTCGGCCTGCTCCTCCCGATCGTGTACATCTTCCACAGGATCCTGGAGGGGGACAAGGGGGGATCAAAGCGGCGACCCCGCACGCATTCCTGCTGGCAGGATAGATGTTCGTGGAGGGGGCGGCGGAGGCCGGGGCTCCTCAGTGCCCGTGAGGGCCTTCGTGCCGATGTTCTACAACGGGAAGATGCTGATCGCGATCTCGGGGTGGGTGCGGAGCGAGGTGATGAAGGCGGCGGAGGAGGAGGAGTACGGCAGCGTGAGGAGGCTGCACATTGGGCGGGGGTTGGCTCTGCTGAATCTGGCCTTCTAGTCGGTGAACCTGTTCGGGATCTTGGTGTCGGTCGCCCCCGCCCCGTGTGGCCCCCGCCCCCTACGCCTCCCCCTCCCTCGTGCCTCCCCCTTTCACCCTCATCCTCCGCCTGTCTGGCTGAAACCGGAGAGCTTTCAATTTTTGTTAAATTAAGATAAATTTTTAACTAGTAACAAAGATAACTTATATATAGTCTCAATAATTTTGGCCCCCCCAAGTAGAAATTTCTGGCTTCGTCCCTGCTCTGAGCGTGGGGTTGGGGTGCTGGTGGCAGAGCTGGTTGCATCCTAAAACTGATGTTTTGGTTCTCTGCTACCCCTCCCCAAAACTTCATCTTCTTCCTACAAATTTGAGTTGAAATCCAACCATTTTCCGACTAGATCACATCTTGCCTTCCTTCATAACCTCTTGTTCAACGCACCTTATACTCTGCAAGAGTCTGAGCCTACAGGTCCCCCATATTCTCCACATCGATTGGACCCCCACTTCCCCTTCACTCCATTACCGAGCTTCGAGGTCGAGCACTCTCCTGGTTATTGCAAGTCTGTTGAGCAGCAGCAGAGCATTCCCAAGCACGCATCAGAACACCAGCAACTGTGGGTAACAACCATCTAATCTATTGTATGTCAGTTGACTTTGTCACCTACTCCGCCCAGCTCCTGAGAGCTTCACAGATCTACAGAGAAGCCCCCTCTTCTGTCTACCGTTCTCCAGCAAAGGACGGCGACCAAGCTGTTTAGCTATTGATCGATGAGGTTCGCAACCTTCTGCAGTCACCCACGCACCATCTTCTATGGTTCAGCTAGGAAGCCACCCCTACATGAACTTCAAAGAGATCCATCTTCTCCGTGCTGAAGGTCAATCCGAATACAGTAGGCCACCTGGACTCCAATCAATTCGAACAACCCATCGGAGCAAGCATGTGGTCGTCATAATGCTCTGTTGTTTCGGCAGCAGTCAAGCTCTGCATCGGGCTTGTTTTGTCGCTTTGCTGCGACTTGCAAACAAAGGATGCGGGGCAGAGAGCAGCACCGCATTCAAATCTTCGCCCGTTTGTGGAGGTCGTCCCATCATATGTGTCTGCTAATGTCTACTCGTCACAAGGTGAATTTAAAGGATGGATTTAAAGGATGAATTTAAAGGAAGGAGCGGTATCGTAGGGTGAATTTAAAGGATGGATTATTTAATTCTATGATTTCATTCTAGTTAATGGAGAAATGACTAGAAGTTAACATAGAGTTATGTCATCCAAGAATTAAGTACTATTTAGGATTCTGTGTATAATTATAAATTATTCATGATTTATGTAAATATAAAAGAATACATGGTTGTGGATGTAAATATTTCTTAGTTTATATATTTTTAATTACTATAAAAAATATTTGACAATCATTATTATTTAAAAACATTTTCAAATATACCTACTAACTGAAACTTTTAATCAAAGTTCTTCAAAGTCTAAAACAAATTCATATTTGATTTTTAGGGGCTTTGTACCCGCAACCTTGTATACTTTCGTTATTATGTACATAATCTTCTACAATCATGAACTACACCTAAGACCATGAACAATTCATCTATCTTACACACATGTCCCTCTGTTAATTTAGACTATTATCCAAACCAAACCCTTGAGTGAATCTAACATATATTCAATCTATCGACCAGTAATAACATCCAGAAAAGAAAAAAAAGAAACAAATAGCCAAGGCAGACCTCCATCCCCCACTCCTGCATCTCTCCGACAACCTCCTCCTCCACCCCACCTTCAACCCCAGTCCAATCCCAAGGACTCCAAGGAGTACATACTGCAAGAGTTGTGGAAGAACAGCAACACCGGCCGTGACGCCAGGATGCTCCAACTCCATTCCATTATAGCCGGTCCCCCCGTTGATCTTACTTTGACACAATGCATATTATTTTCCTGACTTTGCAGATTTAATTGGTAAAAGTTTGTGGTCTGGTCGAACTCTAACCGAGTACTGATGAGAGTCCGAGTTCCTTTTCAATCTGTTGAAGAATAGTCTTGTGTGGTTGTGTTTAGTCCCACATCTTGGAGTGGTGACTTTTGATCACATTTGTGGGGCTATATAAAGAGCCACACACCCATTGTAACCTTTAAGAAAGTGAATAAAATATTAACCTTTTGAGCCCATTCTCCTTTGGTTTCATCTTACTCCTTAGGGAGTAAGATTCCAAGTAAAATCCATGCATTCTTTTTATTGTTGTTATTTTGATTCGCTTCCGCATCTCATATTTCAGCACATTACATAGCTTCAACTCCTGCTGAAGAACACATTCTCATTCCCACGCGTGGACTACATGCATCCTGATTGAGTTTTACCCTCATTAGCATATATACTTCATCAAGTAGGGCCGTCCCTGAAGGTAGTTTCGGAGTGCAATGGTCCATGACCCATCAACTTTAGGGGCCCATTTTCCATGTATTCGACATTTAGCTTAGAAAAAAATAGTATATGTCATGAGACTTTGTACAATCAAATTTTTAGAATAACCACTCATCGAAAAATAAGCCCTTGTAGATTCGAATTTTTCGATAAAACAACTCGTTGAAAAATGAACCCTTGTGGAATCAAATTTTCGATGAAGCAACTCATCAAAAAATGAGCCCTTATAGAATCAATTTTTTAGTGGACAACTCAATGCTAAAGTCCAAAATTTAATGGAATTATATAAGGGCACGTTGTTCATCGAATTTTTTTATAAGGGTCCATTTTTTTCTTTTGCCCAGGACCCATGAAATGTCAGGGACGACACTGTCATCAGGTGTACATATTCATGATTCTTCCATTTGTCCAATCCTTTTCAAGGAGATGGATTTCGATTCCAGTTCGTGCAAGTATCCAGAATTTTCAGCGTTCTGGAGAAACAAGGAGAACTGTTTGCTTTTCTGGGATCAGGAAATTCCACGATCTTGACTAAATAATATTTTCGATTACTGGTCTATTGTTTGATGTGAGTTTCGGGATTCGATTATCGACGACCGTTTAATGCCATGGATCGACTTCATCGTCTGAGTACTTCCAGAATGGGACTTGATCCACTACGCCATCGGCAGTCGACCACCTTGATCGGGCTTGCAAAAGACGGTGGTGGAAATAGATGAGTGGTATCGCTAATAGGTTCAATCAGGGGAATGGGTACTACAAGTAATACCTGGAACTGGAGATGGACTGGTCCGTGCATGGGCCCGTGACGGCGGGAAGAAGCACCGGAGGAGGGGAGGCTGAGGGAGGAGTGATATCATTCCCAAGAAAGTGACCTCAAAGGGTGGAATATTTAAATATTTGACAGACTTCGTCTCATAGTTCACATAAACAATGAATGGAGTTAACACATGTTCATGTAGTGTAGAGCTAAGCACTATTAGGGGACGTGGGTCTAACTCACAATTATGAAGGGATATCTTCGTAATATTGAAAGTAGACATGGTTATGGATGTAAAAAACCTTTTAAAATATGGATATATTTACAGAAACAGATATTTTGTGGATATTGAAGATCGCAAATCATACCCTTACAAGTGAATACAGATATGGAACCGGATATTTATAATTCAAATACGATTATTTGACAAATAGATACAGAGTATCATGGAGATTATAAATGTCTCCTCACACTTACATTCGAAGAAACATATTGTAAAGTTAAAATTACTTGTTGATTGAATAAAATCACACAAACTACAAATATAACAAGATAAATAAAATACAAAACCATGCTAAATTAACTTGTATAAAAAATACAACGTCAAAATGATTTTCCATTCTACGTTTGAAAATGACTTACAAAATGCAACCTATTATGTGTAACCATGTAACATATTCAGATATGTCTACACAAACAATGATATTTGTCAATATAATATACACACATATATTTAGTAATACATGTATCCAAATTTATATCCATGAGAAAAATGCAATTCCATATCCATATATGTATCCATAAAAATATAAAAGCATATATGTATCCGTAGAAATATCAAAGCTCGCATCCTTGTACCTATTCATATCCGTATCCGTCAAAATAAAAAATACAAATTTATATCCACTTAAAAACAGATAAGATAGCATGCAGATAACGATCATATAGCCATATCATATTGCATTCCTACCAAACTTCCATCCTGTGTCGAAAAAGCATTTTAAAAAATATCCATCTAATTAGCCCATAAAGATGGGTTACTCATTTGTTATTTTTCCAGTGTTAAGCTCTTTGTCTGTCCTTTAGTCCCTTCTCCCTGTACTGAACTTTGGAAAAGGAAAGTAAACGATCTTGAAGCAGGAACCAACAATCTAAGGGGACGTCCTTTATTCCCTGTCCGGCTGAAAAAAAATAAGAATAAGCATAATAAGATAGAATAAGGGTAGGTAAAGTGGAATAAAGATAGGAATAAATGTGAAATAAAGTGAGGTAATTTGATGTGGATGGAAATAACCGTACTCTTGAGAACCGTACTATGCGCATATGCGGGGAATTAATCTCTTATTTCAGTACTTATTCTTCAAACGAACACAGGTTTCTCTGCAGTCCTTCGTTTGTTGGTCCATTCTTGAAAATTGTATGTCCATTTAGTAGTTTCTTCTGCTGTAGTTTGAGGGGGAAGATTTGCTTATTCTGTTGATCCATGTTACTTCGAAGTAATATTCATGTCATGTTGACCATTTCAGATACATGGTATAATAACTAGTTACACCCTTGTGTCTGTGACTAAATTGGTGTGTTGTCAGATACTTTTCATTGGACAAATAGGATCATGGGAACTGCAACCACTGCTTAGGCTCATATTTGTGGATTTAAAAAGAACGATAAAGTTTACATCTTAGATTAACCTTTGGGTATTCAAAAATATGCATATTTGTGTTATGATAATACAGTGGACTTTATGGAGATGGGAGTGCAGGTGGAGATTAACTGGTAGCTAACCCATCCCTGTAGAGATATTTCGTGTCTTTCGTAGTATTATATTTTTATGTATGCTTTTTGTTATTTCTTTATCTTTAGTAGACCTCTCTGTAATTTACCCTTTAGGTCTCTCCCTATATAAGAGAGCCTAGGGTTTTCTGAATAATCAATCAAGTCTTTTCTCCCAACATGGTATCAGAGCCACCCTAGGGCTCTTCCTAGCCGCCGCCCCCTTCCCCACCCGCCGCCCTCTTCATCTCGTCGCCTCCCTCGACTCTCTCTCTCTCGCCAATCCAGCCGCCAATCCTTCCAGGCGGCTGCTAGCCCGCCGCCAAGAGGTCCCAAGCGGCCTCATCTTGCCGCCGAACCAAACCAACCGCCCCTTTTCTCGCTGCCGACTCCTCTTCATAGCCGCCGACTCCTCCAAGGCGGTCCCAGCCCGCCGCCGACCATCTTAGGCGGCTGCCAGATTGCAGCTGTGCACTTCCAGGCGCCTTGAGCGTGATCCAGGTGCAAGGGTTGTAGCCCTCATCCGAGGCGTGCCCTAGTCGACCTCGTCTCTTCCGCAGATAAATGGATTTGAGTGCGTAACATCTACATACGCACTCAAATCCGATGCAGTCAGTGTAGACAATTGTTATCCTGTCTACAAACCCTAGTTCTTCCTCAGCGGCAGTATGTCAGAATCGAAGGTCGATATGCCCTCCATTGGCGCATTCAAAGGTGTTGCGTCAATAGTGAAGATGGACGGGTCTAACTACGAGCTCTGGGCTATGCAGTTCATGAGCCTCATGAAGTCGAATGGTAAGAAGCACATTCTTACCGAGGATGAGCCCGCTGAGAAGACAGGGATATATGCCTCATGGGAGGCTGATGACTCATACGCAAAGGTCTGGTTGTCTGGTACTTTGACGATGGAGATTGCTAATGATGTCCTCCATCAACCCACTGCTAAGACAATGTGGGACATTCTTGCCGCTACATATTCGCAGGTGCGAAATGAGACGAAAATGTTGCAGCTTCAGCATGACATCTTCACAATGAAGCAGAGCGGCAGACCCATCCATTCTCTATATACATCCCTAAGAGGGATGTTTGAGAAGCTATACAGTACTATTCCACTCACTGCTACTCCTGAGCAGCAGAAGGCGTTTCGGAATGCCACAATGGTGGGTGTTCTACTTGCGGCTCTTGATGCTGAGTATGATGCCGCCCGGTCCCAGATTCTAGCTGATGTAGTTATTCCTCCAGTGGAGGATGTTTACAGAAGACTAAGTCGTATTCAAGTCTCCTCCAGCTCATCTACACCACCCCCATCAGCGATGGCAGTCTCGCGTGGGAGAGGTGGTCTGCACCCTGGTCGTGGTCGTGGACGTGGCCGTGGACCCCAGGGAAGGGGTGGTCGCTTCAGTCAGACATGCTCTTATTGTCACCGCACGGGACACTCAGAGGAGACATGCTATTCTAAGCATGGATTCCCAGCATCGGCACGTGTTGCAGAGCATTCTCAGTCTCCTTTACCCTCTACTGCAGATAGTCGATTTGATGAACTTGTGGCCCGTCTCCGCGATATCATGCCACATACATCTGCTGATTCGTCTGGTGGCTCTTCAGATATTGCTGCCACCGCCTCTGCCAATTCATCCACTGCGGCGAGCACCTCAGGTAGATATACTGCAGTCACAACACCTCATGATATATCTGACTGGGTTATAGATTCCGGAGCCACGCATCATCTCTGTCGAGATAGAGGTAGATTACAGGCCTACAGGGACATCCCTCCTGGCCGCTCAGTGCAGATAGCTGATGGTACCCATTCGCCCCTGGTTGGACAGGGGGAGGTTTTTCTATCTTCCACTATGCAGCTACAGAATGTCTTACATGCTCCTGTGTTCTCAATGAACTTGTTGTCTATTAGTCAGATTACAAAGGATTTGAATTGTCGTGCTATATTTGACCCGTCTTCTCTCATTTTTCAGGACATACTCACGGGCAAGATGATTGGTTGTGGCTCTGAGCAGAATGGTTTATATCGACTGGTTCGGGATTCCTATGCTGGTGTCTCTTCTCACTCTGCTGGACCAGTCTCTCCGTACATTTGGCATCTCCGGTTTGGTCACCTTCCACTTCAGAAAATGCGCCATCTTCTGCCCCAGATCTCTCCGAGTTCGTCATTTCGTTGTGAAGCTTGTCAGTTGGGAAAGCATCACAGGTCGAGCTTCCCAAGTCGTCCGAGTCGGAGCAGTAGCTCCCCTTTTGAGTTGTTACATATAGATATATGGGGTCCGAGTCGTGTTCCCGATCATCAGGGACACATGTTTTATCTTGTGGTAGTGGATGATTTCTCTCGAGTGTCATGGGTTTTCCTTCTGAAAAATAAATCTGAAGCAGGAGATGTGATCAAGAATTTGCTTAATGAAGTGCACAATGTTTTTTCCTCTTCTGTTAAATATGTTCGGACGGATAATGCCCTTGAATTTTGTACACGCTCACTTTCTCTATTCCTTTCCTCAAATGGTATTATTCACCAAACCACTTGTGCGTATACCTCACAACAAAATGGTGTGGCGGAAAGAAAACATCGCCATCTCTTGGATATTACTCGGACACTGTTGATTCAGAGTTGTGCTCCTATTTCATTCTGGGGCGACGCTGTTCCCACTGCATGCTATCTAGTTAATAGAATGCCATCTTCAGTTCTTGGTGACAAGATACCTATCTCTCTTATTTTTCCAGACAAGGAGTTATTTTCACTGACTCCACGTGTTTTTGGTACAGTCGCTTTCGTTCATCGTCTATCTCCTGGACTTGACAAACTCTCTCCTCGAGCAGTCAAGTGCGTCTTTGTTGGTTACTCCAGAACTCAGAAGGGGTACTGGTGTTATGATCCTGTGACTAAGAGATACTTTGTGAGTGCTGATGTCACTTTCTTTGAGTCGGTCATGTATTTTTCTCCTACAGGTGACAGAATGGTATCATCCACTACCACTGATGATATCTATGTTCCTCCACCACCTACATTAAGTACACCTGAGTTGTTCACTGTCCCTACGCCAGTATCACCACCACCTCCTCCGCCTCCACCCATTCCACGGCCTACCATAGCACCGTTACCCAAATTCTATACACGTCGGTCCGGTCCTGCTCAGTCTGCACCGCAGCCAATTATCACGCCTCAGGTATGTTCAGATGGCATTACTACTGACGGGTCAAGTATGGTACATGTGCAGGATCCTTCAGTACAGGCAGACACTAGCCCATCCAGTACAACAGATGATGATCTTGATGTTCCGATTGCTATTCGGAAGCAGAAGAGGCAATGTACCTCTTATCCATTTGCCTCACACGTGTCTTTTCATCGCCTCACTGGTGATTTTCAGAGTTTTGCCACCGCCTTGTCTTCTGTGGACATACCACGGACATACCAGGAAGCCTTGAAGAATGATTGCTGGAAATTAGCAATGGAAGAGGAGATGAGGGCCTTACAGTCTTGTGGCACATGGTCTTTGGTCCCTGCACCTTCTGATGCATCCATTGTGAGCTGCAAATGGGTCTTCACAGTCAAATATCGTGCAAATGGCACGTTGGATAGGTACAAAGCACGTCTGGTTGCCCGTGGGTTTACACAAACCTATGGTGTAGATTACATGGATACATTCTCTCCAGTGGCGAGACACTCTACTCTTCGTATTCTCCTATCTGTTGCTGTGGTCCGTGATTGGAGTATATCTCAACTCGATGTCAAGAATGCCTTTTTGTATGGGGACTTACAGGAGGAAGTCTACATGCAGCAGCCACCTGGGTTTACTGCTGATGGGGAGAAGCACATGGTCTGTAGACTTCACAAGGCGATATATGGCCTCAAACAGAGTCCGAGAGCATGGTTCCAGAAGCTGTCCAACCTGATTGAGGAACAGGGATTCAAGAGGTCAAATGCCGATCACTCGTTGTTTGTCCAGAAGTCATTGGCAGGTACGGTTGTCATTATGGTCTATGTGGATGATATTCTTGTTACAGGAGACGATGTTCAGGGCATAGAGAAGGCGAAGGCATTCCTAGGCCGGCAGTTCGTTACAAAGGATCTTGGAACCCTACGATATTTTCTGGGGTTGGAATTTGCAAGGAATGCACAGGGCTTGGTGATGACCCAGCGGAAGTACGTTACAGACTTCCTGGTTGAGACTGGCATGGATGGGTGCAAACCATCAAGTATTCCCATGGACCCGAGCATGAGGTTGTATGATGGTGATACTGATGAAGTAGATAAGAGGAGATATAGAGAAATGGCGGGAAAACTCCTCTACATTACCATAACTCGCCCAGACATTCAGTTTGCAGTTAGCAGGGGGAGTCAATTTATGGAGCAGCCAAGACAGGTTCACATGGATGCTATACACATGATACTGAGGTATCTAAAGTCTTCTCCAGGTGCAGGACTGCTATTCAGAAAGGGCACAGACTTATCCATCTCAGCATGTGCAGATGCAGATTATGCAGGATGCCCTAAGGACCGAAAATCAACCTCAGGGTTTGCAGTGTTTGTTGGAGGCTCTTTGGTTTCTTGGAAAAGCAAGAAACAAACTGTTGTGGCAAGGTCCAGTGCCAAATCCGAATATAGGACCATGGCTCAAGCCAGCACGGAAATGATGTGGGTTCGTTCTGTACTAGAAGATCTACATGTAGCTGTGTCCCTACCTATGAATCTTCAGTGTGACAACCAGGCAGCATTGTTCATAGCCAACAATCCAGCTTTCCATGAAAGGACCAAGCATATTGAAGTTGACTGCCATTACACTAGGGACTTGATCCAGAGAGGATTGATATCCACTACACATGTGAGCTCAGGTGATCAGACTGCAGATGTATTCACCAAGCCACTGCTCAGAGGACCTTATTAGAGATGTTCGTCCAAGCTGAGCATGATAGATATCTATGCTCCACCTTGAGGGGGAGTGTAGAGATATTTCGTGTCTTTCGTAGTATTATATTGTTATGTATGCTTTTTGTTATTTCTTTATCTTTAGTAGACCTCTCTGTAATTTACCCTTTAGGTCTCTCCCTATATAAGAGAGCCTAGGGTTTTCTGAATAATCAATCAAGTCTTTTCTCCCAACAAGATCTATCTTGGGTCAATCCCGGGCTTATATCCCAAAAACTAAGATCCCTTTGTATAGTCTCTTTCCAACACTTCTTGGGCCGTCCTCGCCCTCTCTTAGCCGGCTCAACATCCCAACACTCGCATCTCTTAACTGGTGCATCAACTGATCTTCTTTGCAAATGACCAAACCATCTTAAACGGTTTTCTCGCATCTTATCCTCAATCGGAGCTACACCAACGTTCTTTCTAATTGCATCATTCCGAATCTGATCTTTACGTGTGTGTCCATACATCTACCTTAGCATTTTCATTTCTGCTACAACCATTCTCTGCACATGTCTATGGTTCACAGGCCAACATTCAGATCCATAGAGCATAGCAGGTCTCACGGCTGCTTTGTAGAGCTTTCCTTTAATTTTTAAAGGAATTTTCTTATCGCAGAGAACAACAGAGGCTCCTCTCCACTTTAGTCAGCCTGCATTTATTCTATTACCAACATCTCCATCAATTTCCCCGTCATGTTGCAAAATAGATCCCAGATATGTGAAAGAATCTCTCTTCTGAATGTTATCGTCACCAATCTTCACATCGATTCCTTCGCCATTGCTTCCATCAAAGGTGCACTCCATATATTCCGTCTTAGCCCTACTTTTACGAAATCCTTTAGTCTCCAACTCATGTCTCCAGACCTCAAGCTTCTCATTCACACCATCTTTAATCTCGTCAATCAACACAATATCATCAATAAATAACATGCACCAAGGTAACTCATCCTGAATGTGACTTGTCACCTCGTTCATAATCAAGTAAAAAGAAATGGACAGTCTCTAATATGGGAATCCATGTAAAAATCATTCCCTTTTTTTAAATTTCCCCTACAAACATTTAGGCATTGCCTGCACTATGCCACAAATAGAAGCCAACCTCCAACCCAAATGGCAGATCAGAAAGCCACCGAAGATGCCCACCTGCGCTACAAGTCTTCTAGCCTTCCTAAGCCCTCCTTCATGAATAAGAGTGTATCATCCACACAATGAAGCAGCCAGATAGACAAACTGGAGAACGGCCTCTTTTCTTTGCTTAATAGTAAGCCTTTTTTGTCAATATTCACCTAGAACTTTGTTTTATTTTCCATTTGGATTTATTGCATTATGCCTCTAGTCGGTATTAGAATTGTTTTAGAACTTATCAGTACTTGCTCTTCCCACAACAGTGGCTTATGTTGAACATCGTCTGTGAAGTTGCATTGCTGATCCTCCTTGTCTTTTACTATCGTATATGCTAGACTTAGTATTTACTTTTTATTTTGATGTTTCAGGTTTCTGTCATCGCTGATGATATTCTGAAGAATGTGGAGTTCGATGCTCTGAGGATAGTGTACAAGTTTCAATCTGTTGTCCAATTTCTTCCCACTATTTCAAGTATACTATCTCCAGAGGTTCTGGTTTCCACACTTCCTGTTAGTGAAGGTTTTCTTTTTACTATCAGGGCATTGCAATTTACTTGAATTTTTCATATTTATCAGGTCGTGGAGAGAGAATCTGAAGCCGATGGAAAGATTGGGAGCTTGGATGCGTATGAAATTGAAGGTGGTGACACAAAAGGCGAAATTCTTCAAAATTTGGCAGAATTCCAGTTTTCTTGTGTAAGGCTGTTTCATTGAAGGGCTTTATTGTTTTTAAACTTTGTTTTACTTATTTATTGTCATTAAAACTACATGCATCAGCTTCAAAACTCCATGCCATCATTACATCGATAAATTCTTATTGTGCTTCATATTAATGTAGTAGGTGTTATGCTGTTATTTTTTAGGGATTTTATCACTTGTGTCCCTCTGAGATATCGCAATATCAGTTATACCCCTATCTTTTTGATAATATCCGTTGTGCCCCTCACTTCTTTCGCCGTTATCACTTGTGCCCTTCCGTCAGATTGACCGTTAATGAGTTGACTTAACCATAGTTTTTTCAAATCTTGGTGCAGTTAAGAGGGGTATTATGGTCCACCTCTACACGCTCATGTAGATGCAACACCAAACTCCCCCTTCTCTTCTTCACCTTCTGAAAAACAACTAGATCTTCGGAGAGATTTGTTTCTGCAATATTTTAAAATCTTGCCAAACTACTTTCTGAAAAAGCAAACAGTGATGTATCTATCTAACATTTTTAATAATACAGCAATTATGGTGGTTCCTCTCTCTTCAATTATCCACTTTCCTCCCACCCTTTTCCGAGTCAAATTCCCAGAGAATAACCCATCTGCCCAATTGACCGACCTTTTCATCAGAGGAAAACCAGCAAAACAGCTTACTGTTTTAAATATCTATTATAATCATGTCCATGATAAGCATTATGACCACTTCTCCACTCTGTCGTCATTATCCAACTAATGAAATCAAACAAATAATAATGGAGTTGCAGCCAACAGAAGAAGCCCATATGATTTATACCACCTCCCCCTCCGTGGATCGGTAGAGCACAACTTCTTCCTGCGTCTGAGAGCTGGCGGAGGAGATGCGGGCTGGGTCGGGGGCGCGGGAGGCAGGGAGACGGGCGGGCTGGGGGAGGAGATGCGTGCTGGGGCGGGGGGGAGGGGAGGAGATGCGGCCTGAGCTCGGGGGGTGGCGGGGGCATGAGGAGGCACGAGGGAGGTGAAGGTGCGGGGAGGGGAGGGGAGGCGAGGGCGGAGGGGCCGCAGGGGATGGGGGGAGGTCGGGACGGCCTGGAGGCTGGGGAGGAGGGGCAGCAGGGGGTGGGGGGAGGTCGGGGCGGAGGGGCGGCAGGGGGTGGAGGGAGGTCGGGCCGGCAGGGAGGTCGGGGCGGAGGGGCGGCAGGGGGTGGAGGGAGGTCGGGGCGGAGGAGGGAGGTCGAGGCGGAGGGGTGGAGGGAGGTCTGGGCAGCTAACAGGTGGGAGAGGAAGAAGATGGGAGAGGAGAGGGAGGAAGAAGCCAGTGGAGGAGGAGAAGGGAGGAAGATGACATTTCAATCCATTTTTAAAATTTAATTCCTGATTTGTCTCTAAAGATAACGTCCGTTTGCGTTTGGGATGGACGGAAACTAACCCGAGGGGTACAAGTGATATATTTGCAAGAAGTGAGGGGCACAACTGATATTACCAAAAAGATAGGGGCATAATTGATATTGCGATATCTCGGAGGGGCACAAGTGATAAAATCCCTATTTTTTATTTGTTGAATCATCAGCATGATCTGTAAAGTGTCAACTGTGCGAAAGTTTTCATACCCATTTTGTAAAATTTATGCCATGTTGCTTTCAAAACGGGCCCGCTTAATTTCCTTAGTTTGTCTGCCTTTATTATTGGATTGTAGAGTTTACCTGCCTTTATTATTGGATTGTACTATATATTTTAAATGAAGAAGTTATCTGCAAAAAATTTGCGTGCAATGTCGCAGCATGAGCTAGTGTATACACCTTTGTTCTTTTACTAATTATTATGTCTAACAATCGATTGGGCAATTCTATAAAACAGTAAAAAATACTAGTTTTTGTTGAGCCCTTATGTAACTACACACCCAATCTTTTTCAGCGTTTGAGGGATATCTTTTGCTGCTTGCAGGTTCTGTTCAATGCTGTTCTGGAGAATGCTTGCAGTGAGCTAGGAGCAAGGGTGTCTGCCATGGACAGCTCCAGTAGAAATGCTGGTGAAATGCTTGACCGCCTCACGCTCACATACAACAGGTTGTCTTTCACCATTCTTATCTGCGTGTGCATGTCGCATGCAAGTTTGTTTCACACTGACATGTTTTCTCACTTTTGTCATCTTAAGGACCCGCCAAGCATCAATCACGACGGAGCTTATTGAGATTATCTCTGGAGCATCGGCTCTCACTGGGTAAATCAACAAAGGTTGGATAGTTGTCATTGGAAAAATAATTACCCGAGGAAAAAGCCCCTGTGCTTTTCCTTAATTTTTCTAGAATAAATGAGTTAGATTTATCTCCTTCCCCAAACTTTCGTGATTGCAATATCTAAGATAATGCCCTTCATTCAAGTGTCTTGTTTATAAATATTCTATAGTTATATCCCTTGTTTTTATACAATTGAGAATTATTCTGGATGTATACATGCCCGGTTACTTTACATGTCTTTGTCAGGAATCTGATTAGAGGTAACATGTAAACTTGCATTTGGGAACGGGGCACTAGTTTTTTTTAAAAAAAAAATTCAAGGTTCATGTTTTATGCTGACAATTGCTTCAGCTAGTGTCTAGTGGTTAGAAATCGCATTGCTATGGTATATTTTTTCAGATACGTGGGGATTTGTGAGTAGCAAGGAACTGGATCCACACAACTTGGTTGTGCTTTAGGCTAACGATGTACATTGGCTTTGTGTTTGATTGGGTGATTACATCTATTCCTAGTTCTTTACGAGACAATGTATTCAATGACTGGGGAATCTGTCGTCAGTAGAGTTTCTTTTGAACAATAATCATGTAAACTCTTTAAAGGAGGTCATTGCATGCATCATCTGCCTTGCAGCTGAGATTTCCCATGACAAAAGATGCGTTTTGATAGTGATTAATAAGCGATAGCTTTTCAACCAAGCATCTGTGTTCTTAATCATAAATTGAGCATTGTGATATTGCGTAATTTTCAGTTTGCACCGCGACACTTTCTTTGAAAGAAAATAACAAACTTGCTTCTATTAACTCTAGCTCTATAAAGTATCATACCACCAAATCCTCGTTGGAAAAATGCTCGACAAGTTGTTTGTATGGCAGATGCCATGTTTATCGCGGGTGCAAAGATGCCATCTACATAAATTACCAGGACTATGACTATGACACACAGAACAATCCTGAGCACAAATAAAGGCATCGATCTCTCGAACAATACTTCTATAACACTTGATATGACATGAAGCCATGAAGTTGCAACAAAGAAATATCCCTTTTAAGCATGTGCATTTTTTCCCACGAATATGTAGGATCTGTTTGTGCTGAGTTATTTCAGGATGATATCATGTGCAGGGATGGGTTAGCTACCAGTTAATCTCCACCTGCACTCCCATCTCCATAAAGTCCACTGTATTATCATAACACAAATATGCATATTTTTGAATACCCAAAGGTTAATCTAAGATGTAAACTTTATCGTTCTTTTTAAATCCACAAATATGAGCCTAAGCAGTGGTTGCAGTTCCCATGATCCTATTTGTCCAATGAAAAGTATCTGACAACACACCAATTTAGTCACAGACACAAGGGTGTAACTAGTTATTATACCATGTATCTGAAATGGTCAACATGACATGAATATTACTTCGAAGTAACATGGATCAACAGAATAAGCAAATCTTCCCCCTCAAACTACAGCAGAAGAAACTACTAAATGGACATACAATTTTCAAGAATGGACCAACAAACGAAGGACTGCAGAGAAACCTGTGTTCGTTTGAAGAATAAGTACTGAAATAAGAGATTAATTCCCCGCATATGCGCATAGTACGGTTCTCAAGAGTACGGTTATTTCCATCCACATCAAATTACCTCACTTTATTTCACATTTATTCCTATCTTTATTCCACTTTACCTACCCTTATTCTATCTTATTATGCTTATTCTTATTTTTTTTCAGCCGGACAGGGAATAAAGGACGTCCCCTTAGATTGTTGGTTCCTGCTTCAAGATCGTTTACTTTCCTTTTCCAAAGTTCAGTACAGGGAGAAGGGACTAAAGGACAGACAAAGAGATTAACATTGGAAAAATAACAAATGAGTAACCCATCTTTATGGGCTAATTAGATGGATATTTTTTTAAAATGCTTTTTCGACACAGGATGGAAGTTTGGTAGGAATGCAATATGATATGGCTATATGATCTGAATGAAGGCGAAGAATCCATGTAGTCGTCCCTACTTAATTGTGGGAAAAGGCTTTGTTGTTGGTGGTGGTGGTGGTGGTGGTGTCCCATATTAGAGACTAATCTTTAGTTTATAAGAATTAGGGGAACAAAGTTTAACTTAACGTTTCAGTCCCCAACGCCGTCAATGGGCGGCTCAACCCATGGATGTAGTTAACGAAATTGCTCCCATATGAACAATACAGATATGAACGTGTTGGTGAGGGCGTTCTACGGCATGAAACCGGAAGAGGAGCAGCCTCCGACGAAGGAGACCCTGAGCCTCCATATCCTCGATGTGTTCTGCAAGAGCTGCCTCTCCTCCATCGCGGGCATGTCGTGTGCCCCGCATCTCCTCCCATCCCCTTTCCTCTAGATCCACAAGTTCCAGCCACCACCACTATCTATTTGCCAACTCTAATACATTGTTACACCAAAATCGAAACTTCTAGGTGGGTTCGCATAGGGGGCTGATGTATCCCACTAGAGATCCAATCCATCAAAGCTAGAATCTTGGGAGGACGATGGGCGGATATGCCAAGATGAGGAGATCCTGCTGATGTGGGCTCAAGCTCTCCAGAGCTGTGCATGTGCTCCAGGTGGTCCTCGGTGGCTTCATCGTACAAATCAGCCTCGCTGGTCTCTACAAGTTCTACTCCATCGGGTTGCTCGTCTACACCGAGGATTCCTGCCAGAGGTTCCACGCCAAGCACACCACAGGGGACGAATACGCCCCATCCGACACTATCTCAGAGATGGGCTTCTCCACGTCAGACATGAGGTCAGCTCCGATCACCACAACGCCTGCACTATCATAGAACATCGCATGTCCGATGAGGTTGTCCAGGTGCTTCTCATTGGGGCCTTGGAACCAACGCATTGACATCTTGGCGCAAACAGCAAAGACACAGGCACCCCAGTTGCTCTCGACGATATCCTTGGCGATGCGAAGGGACATGGCTCCCGCGAAGCAGCCCTGCATGTACATCATGGTCTGCTTGACCGTGTAAGGGAGGCCAAAAGCTTGATCAGTCGAAGGTCAACGTCGGGCAGGTCGAAGCCGCAGGCGGTGTAGAAGATGAGGTCGGTAATGTCAGACTTGGGTCGCCCCCATTCCTTAATGACCTACGTCGTAGCCCTCATGGCAAGGTGGCGGACCTACTCCACCACGAGCTTGTGGCGCGTGTTGAGAGATTGGCCCCATCCTCGTGCAGAGGTGGGGGTGCTCCTTCAGCATCTCCTCCGTGAGGTGTATGTATCGGTTCTTCACCTTCACCACTTCGTCAGGGGTAATTTTGTCAACATCGACCATGGATTGAGCCGTCCATTGACGACGTTGGGACTGGAACATTAAGTTAAACTTTGGTCCCCTATTTGTTACAAACTAAAGATCAGTCCCTAATTTGAGAATCCATGTAAAGATCAATCTTTTTCGTAATTTACCCATGTTTGTATTAAGGAAAAAGGAGGTGGGCATCTGAGGGAAAGCACATCCGAAGCATATAGATAGCACTACTAATCAAAAAAGCAGATTTAAAACAAAGACCACAATCAAGGAGTAGGGATACAAAGAAATGAATACGGATATAGGTGTTATCATATCCTTATCTTTTTAAAATCTGGAGATGGTTATGGAAACAGATATCTTGCATGACAATCGCAAAAGATATCTCTTAATATGGATAATCATAAAGAGGATACGAATATTTTACAAACGGATATCTATTATTCTACGGATAATATTTTTTAACACTTAAATTCAATGTAAATATTTCATAAAGTTGAACTTAATAGTTAACAATATCAAAATTACATAAACAAAGATAGAATAAAATAAAAAATAAAGTAATATGTTAAACTAAAATTATATAATAAACAGTTAAATAGTATAAAATATAAAAAATAGCAAAGCCTCTCCCACTATAAGTAAGGTCGGTTACATGGATTCTTGCTCAAATCCATGTTGAAAGATTTGACTATTTTTTACGTTGGTTGTCAACTACCAAACACAACCACCACAAGGGGGATTTGAACCATGGTCTTTTGGGTGGGTAGGCACACAACACTACCACCAGACCATTTAGGTGGATCAAATAGCATAAGATTTATATTTGGGTAAATTACAAAGAAAAAGGGCATCAACTATGCCCCAATTCCCAATTAGGAGCATCAATTTTGAAATGTTATAAAGTGAGAACTAAATTTTCAACTTCATACTTTAACGTCGACACAAACGGTTCGTGAAAGTTTGGAATTATGTAGTTGAGGTGGGAAAAAAAGATCAACCCCTTCATTGTTACATTTCCAATATGATGCCCTAATTGAGAATCGATGTAAATTAGAGCTTTTTTGTAATTTACTCTATATTTTCCTTGTTGTATTTGGAATGACTCTAATATGCATTATATTTTTTCACTAGTTAAGGAAGGGAGGGTGGGCTTGAACCATGTTCCTTAGAGTGGCAGCCCACTGTATCTACCACCAGACCATTAAAACACATTATATTACGTGTAACCCTATAATATATTTAGCAACTTATTCATACAAACAATATATATGTCTATGATACAAAGTAATACGAATATGCATATCTGTAACTGCCAAAAAAAATTAGGGATATTTACACCCATAACCCTGAGTAATATGATAATTACCCCAGGAACCCTGCGTAAGTGCGAATTACGCTAAAACCCCCGAGTAATGCTTAACGATTACGTGCGTAACCCTCCGTTACGCTGGGACGTGAGCGGTAACCACGGTTGGGTTACCACCTACCACCACCGAGTTTCGAGGTGGAGATCAAATGGCTGGGATTTGTTGCCACCACATGTATGGTGTAGATGGGAGCGGAAGTCGAATCGATGAATAGTGCCTGGGTGACGAGGTATGTGTTTTTGCCCTCGTCCCGCCCGCCCTCGACATCCTCAACGATCGTTCCCGCCTTCGGATCATCGTCTTCGTCATCTTCTCCAACTCGCGGAAGAAGAAGAGCCCCCCACCGATCGCCGATGACACGCTTCCTCGTACACCAAGCTACCAGAAGCAACTCGAAAGGCAACGGTATGTCCTCCCCCATCGTCTTCGCCTCTGAAAATCTTCGTAAAATCCAACTGAGTACATGAGAAAGAAACCTGCATGTACCTTAGGGCATGGGTTGGTTCGAAGGCCGCGATGGGGTCCTCAGCATTTGCGTCCGATATGGGGGATACTTCAAGAAGGTGCGAGGTCGTGGTGGCGATAGGTACTTGCTGGGACAGCAAGTCGTCATAGGGACAGACCCAGATTACACGTGTTGGTTCGACATCTTGGAAGACATCGCAGAAGTTGTTCCATGGCAACCAAAGGATTCCTTGCGGTTGAGCTACAAAATTCCTAATTTCCATCCATCCAGGTATGAAACTATGTCATGGTGTGAGATGTTATTGACCTACTCGCTTACTATTTAGGTATATGAACTGTACTCGCATTTTGTCTTCGTTAGGTATGCGAAGTTATCTGATGAGAAGCAGATGATGGAAATGTTTCACTTGCACCAAGATGGGACGCAAGTTGAGTTGGTGGTGGAGTTTGATCAAGATGCTGAACCACTTGCTGAGGAGGAAGCGGATGCGAATGCAGGTCAAGATCCAACTCCCACGTCCTTAGGGACTGATGCGAATGAGGCAGCAGAGGCTTTGCAGGAGTTGGGATCGGTTACGCATGAATCCTTGGAGACAGTTCAATGCATTGCTAATACCGAATTTGCGCAAGGGGATGGAGTGGAGGGATTTACTACTGAAGCCATGGATTTTGAGGATGAAGTTGTGCAAATGGACATCGACCCGAATGAGGCAGTGGAGATGGATGATGATCCCCTATTTGGAGAGCCACTTGGGGATGAATCAAGAGAGGAGGAATCAAGGGCACCCATCAGTCCCAATGCCATGGAGTCACAGATGTTGAGTACTCAGCAGTCGCGTATAATGAGATCGAAGAGAGTGTTGCGCTCTCAAACCCTATGTATCGATGTAAGCGAATCAGAAGATTCTGATTTTGTTGTTGATAGCTCAAGTACCAGTGACGATGACCTCAGCGGTCTTGAGTCTGAGAATAGCTACCACTATCTCTTAGATTCAGATTTAGAGGATGTTGAAGACTTCGAAGGTAGAATATCCACCAAGGACATGGAGATTCCTGACATTGCGGTTGGAACCGAGTTCGATGGACACGGTGAATTTAAACATGCATTAAGCACTTATTGTCTGAGGAATGAATTTGATGTGAGATTTATAAAGAGTGAGGCAGTACGGGTGACAGCCATATGCAGGGGAGAAGATTGTCAATGGCGAATCCATGCTTCTAGACTCCAAGATAGCATGCGATTCCGAGTCAGGACTCTACATGGCGAGCACAATTGTTCATCTGTCAGTAGGATTGGCAATTCATTGGCTTCACAAGAGTGGATTGCCAAGTACATTGATCCATGGATCAAAGACAACCCAGAAATGACTGTTAACGCCATATCTCGACGACTTGCAGAGCAATTCCAAGTCTGTTTACCTTACATGAGGATATGGAGGGGAAGAAGGATTGCCCTAGATAAGATCAGAGGAAAAGTTGAGGAGTCATATGAGAGACTTCCATCTCTCATTTATGAACTGAAGAATCGTAATCCTTCAAGTGTAATTCACTACGAAACTGAGAAGGACGATTCATTTCTACGTGTTTTCATATCGTTGAAAGCACAAAGAGAAGGTTTTATTCAAGGATGTAGACCTTTCATAGGTCTGGATGGGTGCCACCTGAAGGGGAAATACCTAGGAACACTACTCTCAGCGACAGCATTAGATGGATGCAATGCATTATTCCCTGTGGCTTTCGCAGTTGTAGAAAGCGAATCCAATGCCACGTGGAAGTGGTTCATGACTCATTTGAACCATGCTATCGAGTTTGGCAATGGTGCTGGGTTGACTTTCATATCAGATGCACAGAAGGGTCTCGAGTTGGCGGTGAAGACCCTATTCCCCCAAGCAGAGCACAGGACATGTATGCGACACTTGTATAAAAACTTCAAGAAAAAATTCCCTGGCGAAGAATTAGAGATCATGGTTTGGTCTGCTGCAAGGGCGTTCGATAACAAGCACTATACTCACTGGATATCTGAGATTCAAAAACATAGCATGGGTGCATACCAGTGGTTGGCAAATGTACAGGAGAAGTGGAGCCGTCATCAATTTGGTGACTCGGCGAAGTGTCATTATGTTACAAATAATTTGAGTGAATCATTCAACGCATGGATATCACCAGCGCGAAATATGCCCATTTGTGAGCTTATTGATTGGATTAGGCAAAAGTTGATGACAACGATGGATGAGAGACTTCGACGGTCGAAGAATTGGAAAGAAAATGTTGTGCCATCAGCCTTGTCTTACGTGAGAGGCATCACAAGGGACTTGAAGGGCTTCATTGTTAGAAGAGCTGATGACAGCAATGTGGAAGTAGAAACTCCTTCCGGGAGGTATGTTTTAAACCTTCTAGCCCGCGAATGCTCGTGTCGAAGATGGCAACTGTGTGGGCTTCCATGCACACATGCAGCAGCCGCGTTGGGAACCATCAGAGGAGTGCGGTGGGAGAACTACGTCGCTGATTACTACAAGGTTGATCGTTATAGGAAAGCCTACACTTGTGCATGCATAGCACCAATGCCCGACAAGTCGCAGTGGTTGATGGTCAATCTGCCATTCAAGGTGCAACCACCTCACACCACAAGGCCACCAGGACGTCCGCGAAAGAATCGCATTCGGCCAAGGGACGAGAATGATGGCAAATCAAGGCATAAATGCAGCAGGTGTAGCAAGTTCGGGCACCAAGCCCGCACCTGCAAAGAACCACTCAATGCACCATCGCCTCTAGTACGAGCTAACCAAGAGGTACCACTAGCTCCCTCATCGCAAGCTTCAACAAGCAATCAAAATTCCTTGGCCAACAGAAGGTATTAATTTCGATTATCTTGCATTTTATCTACATTAGATCTTTATTTGTGAAACATCGTAAACCTAAAACATCTGTATTTTCCTAGTGGAATTGGGTGCAGGTCAAGAGGTTCTTGGACAAGAGGAAGAAGGGGCGAAGGCCTACAAAGAAGGGGGCGTGGACGAAAAAGAACAAGAAATTTCGAAGCATTTCCAGATGGACCTCCACTTTCGATGGATCCATAGGTACATCACTTCTCATCATCATTAAATCTTTGTTGTGACAATGTTCAATGTAATCGTTATTTCTCATTGCAGGGAATGTGCAGAAAGGGGAAATGGAAATGGAAGTTTTTTGGGAGACCGTTTGAGCTCATGGATCTACTACATGGACAAGAGAAGCTCAGCTAATACAGAATTTGGGATGTGAAATTCTGGATGGGTGTTTTTTTTGGATGCACAACAAACTTCTCATATGTATATTTTTTGGATGGGACAATCGTTTGAGTATTATGTGGTAGATTGTCTAGATGTCGGTTTTTGTATATTTAGACGAACAATCCTTTAAGTATTATGTGGTAGATTGTCTGGATGTCGGTTTTTGTATATTTAGACGAACAATCCTTACATGTGCTATGTAATTGTTTTTGGATACTTGCATGAGCAATCGCCATTTTGTCATGTATACATGAGATTTCTTTTTTGTTGCGAAATATTATTTGAAAGCAATGTATGTGATTAACATGGATATGAATAGCAAACATATCAATGTTGCTTTCAGCCATATCAATATTGTTGAAAGCTTCTTCAATACTAGCTTAACATTCGCATATGTTGCTGGAGGCTTCTTCATAGTGCCGAAAGATTGTGGTTCCTTGCAGCAAGATTCATCCATCCAACGAAAGAAATCGCAAGTCTTCAAGGCGCATGTGTAGAATCGTGCTCCTTTGCTCCATGGTTTGGTGGAGGTCTTCAAAACAGCCTCGACGCTGCAAACGCAACGCATAGAAGATGATGATTCAAAGGAACGCGACCGCATTTTCTGCAATTAACGTAGACATCTTCAAACAATAACTTGTAGATACAAAAAAATCGACTTCTTGCAACATAACGAAAAAAAATATCCGCACCTTCTGTTGTGGATTTACCAGCAACCTTCCTCAAAAATAATATTTCTATGGGGCCTCTACAAGTCATTTTATAGGTTTTTGCATGGGAGGGGAGACACCCAACGGATCTATTTCTAGCCGTTGGAGCCCCTCAAACCTGAGGGCATTTTCGTCCATAAACTAACGGCCGTCCAGCAAAAAGAAACGTCCACTAACACAGGGTTATGCTATGCAAGAGTTAAGCATTACTCGGGGGTTTTAGCGTAATTCGCACTTACGCAGGGTTCCTGGGGTAATTACCATATTACTCAGGGTTATGGGTGTAAATATCCCAAAAAATTATAACCACATTCATATCTCAAAATAATAAAAAATGCATTCATAATCCGTACCAGTGGGAGGAGACGCAGAAACTTGATTCATTTCATTTCATTTCTGTTGGTGGGGTGGAGGTAGAAAGTGATAAGGAGGTGGGCATCGCCTAGAGATCCCATTTTCAGGTCTTTAGGAGAAGGCGCAATCGGGTTGGATGGGGTTGGAGGGGCAGGGGCATTTCGCAGATCTCAGGCTCGGAGGCTGAGGAACTAGTCAGGAATTCTCGTAGGAGGAGGCCAGGTGTGCGTTGTTTTAGCTTAACGCAGATGGAGCACCGAGACTCGATGGGTTCCCAGTGTACTTCTACAGGGAGATCAGGGAGAACGTCAAGGGGGACACGATGGAGGCACTGGAGGAGTTCCGAGAGGGGAATCGGGGATTCGAGAGGTTGAACAAGGCATTGATTTTCCTGCTTCCAAAGAAGGAAATGGCGGTTATGGTCAAGGATTGCATGCCTATCACGTTGTCTAATGCTATCTATTTGCTGGTATAAAAAATTCTAGCCAACTGATTGAAGGAGGTTTAGCCTCAAATTATCTCTCCTGAGCAAATAGCTTTTGTTCCAGGGAGAGTTATGGCAGACGGCCTGGTCATGGCTTCAGAAGTGGTGTCGGACTGGAAGAGAATCAAGGCAAAAGGGGTACTTCGGAAGTGGTGTCGGACTAGAAGAGAATCAAGGCAAAAGGGGGGCTTTGGAAGGTGGACTTCTCCAAGGCGTACAACTCGGTGGATTGGAGATTCTTTTGGGCTTCGCTAGAGAGAAGGGGTTTCGCGGAGGCCTGGGTTGCTTGGATCAAGCGGTGTGTTACTACAAGCTCGCATGCGGTACTTGTTAATGGCAGACCGGAGGGAGGTTTCTTCCAACCGCAGAGAGGTATCAGACAGGGTTGTCAGTTGGCTCCACTCCTTTTCGTAACTGTGGCAGATGCGTTAGCTAATGATGAGGTTCGTTGTGCAGGGAGACTACCGTTGCGGATATTGTAGGGAGGAGGTATCCAATCTGATTCTTCAGTACGCGGGATGACACTGTGCTTTTCATGGGGATTGTTGGGAAAATAAGAGAACTTGTTTATTCCATCAGCCCAAGGCTCTCTTATATAGGAGAGTAGCCTATGGGTAAACTACATAAAGAGTCCAACGGGAAAGTAAAATAACAATAAAGATACATAAGTGAATAATATATATCTACACTCCCCCTCACGATGGAGCATAGATATCAATCATGCTCAGCTTGGACGAGCACTTCTGGAGCGGCCCTCGAAGTAGTACCTTGGTAAAAATGTCTGTCGTTTGATCCTCTGAGCTAACATGGGATGTAGCAATAAATCCTTTCTGAATCATATCACGTATAAAGTGGCAGTCAACTTCAATGTGCTTGGTTCGTTCACGAAATGATGGGTTATTTGCAATGAATAAGGTCGCCTGATTGTTACATTCCAAAGCCATAGGAAGTGAGACTTCTATATGTAAATCTGTAAGCACAGCCTTTACCCGCATCATTTCTGCATTGACCTGGATCATAGCCCTATATTCAGATTCAACACTAGACCTTAACATAACAGTTTGTTTCTTGCTCCTCCATGAGACTAGAGAATCTCAACATACACAGCAAACTTAGAATAGACTTCCTGTCCTTGGGATACCCTGCGTAATCTGCATCTGCACAGGTTGAGATAGTAATCACCTTGCTTTTCTTAAACAGTAAACCCGCACATGGAGATGACTTGAGGTACCTGAGTATCATATGTATGTCATCCATGTGTACTTGATGTGGTTGCTCCATGAACTGGTTCACTCGGCTCACAGCAAAGGATATATCGGGCCTGGTAATAGTAACATAAAGAAATTTGCCCACCAGTTCTCTGTATCTTCTCCTATCCACCTCATCTGTGTCACCATCATATAATTTCATACTAGGATTCATAGGTGTGGTAGCAGGTCGGCAACCAAGCATTCCTGTTTCACTCAACAGATCATTGACGTATTTCCTCTGAGACATTACCAACCCATAAGGATTTCTGGCAAACTCCAGTCCCATAAAATATCTAAGAACTCCAAGGTCCTTGGTAACAAATTCACGACCCAGCATTTCTTTCGCCCCCTTTATTCCCTATTCATCATCACCTGTAATCAGAATGTCGTCTACATATACCATAATTGCAATAATGCCTCTGGAAGTCCTTTGTACAAACAAGGAATGATCAACATTAGAACGTTTGTATCTCTGTTTCTCAAACAGGTCTGAGAGCTTCTGGAACCAAGCTCTGGAGCTCTGCTTAAGGCATAGATGGCCTTATGAAGTCTGCACACCTTAGGACACCCCCCCTCAACAGCAAAACCAGGTGGTTGTTGCATGTAGACTTCCTCTTGTAAGTCACCATATAAGAACGCATTCTTCACATCCAACTGGTATAGCGGCCAATCACGAGTGACCGCAACAGAAAGCAGGATCCGTAGAGTGGAGTGGCGGGCCACCGACGAGAATGTATCATGATAATCCACCCCATATGTCTGTGTAAAGCCACGAGCAACAAGGCGAGCCTTGTATCTGAATGTTGCCATCTGCATTCTGCTTGACTGCAAATACCCACTTGCAGCTCACTGGAGACACATCAGCGGGTGCAGGAACCAGACTCCAGGTACCTCTAGACTGAAGAGCTGCGATTTCTTCCTCCATGGCTAAACGCCATCTACTATCCTTCAGCGCATCTTGGTAATTCCGTGGAATAGCCACTGTTGACAATGCAACGACGAAGTTCCTGAAATCTCCAGTTAGTTGATCAAATGACACAGAAGATGTTATAGGATATGATGCGCAGCTCCGCTTCGGTTTTCGTAGGGCAACAGGAACATCTAAATCATCGGTGTCCTCGTCTGGCCTCTGTAATGCATCATGCTCAGGAAAATCATCAGATCCATCAATAGTAATATCTTCAGAACATATCTCACGCGAGCTAGTTGATAAGCGATGACTATGAGCTGAAGCAGGCCTGCGGGTATAGTGAAATGGTAATGGTGAAACATGTACAATGACAGGACGTGTAGAAGATGGTAACAACGCTGGTGATGGTGGTGGTGGTGGTGGTGGCATGTATATAGCATCAGTATTATTAGGGGGCATCAACTGATCACCTGAAGCTGAGAAATACATAACATATTCAAAAAATGAAACATCAGCACTGACAAGGTACCGCATGCGCAATGGATCGTAACACTTGTACCCCTTCTGAGTTCTGGAGTACCCGACGAAGACACACTTGACAGCCCTAGGAGAGAGCTTGTCAGTCCCGGGAGACAACTGGTGGACAAAGGCGATCGAACCGAACACACGAGGATTAAGGGAGAACAATTCTTTGTCAGGGAAAATAAGAGAGAAAGGAATCTTCTCACCAAGAACAGAAGATGGCATACGATTGATAAGGTAAACATGCTGTGAGAACATCATCACCCCAGAAAGAGTGAGGAGCATGACTCTGTATAAGAAACGACCTGGTTACATCAAGCAAATGGCGATGTTCCCTTTCAGCAACCCCATTCTGTTGGGAGGTATAGGCACAAGATGTCTGGTGGATGATCCCTTGGGATGAGAAATAACTGGATAGGGTATGAGTACAAAAATCCAGGGCATTAACACTTCTCACAATTTTAACAGATGCAGAAAAAACATTACGAACTTCATTAAGGAAATTGATGATAATATTCCCTGCTTCAAATTTATTCTTTAACAGAAATACCCATGACACACGAGAGAAATCATCCACAATAACTATATAAAACATGTGTCCCTGATGATCAGGAACACGACTAGGACCCCAGATATCAATATGAAACAACTCAAACTTGGATGTACTACTCCGACACTGACGACCGAGAAAGGTAGACCGATGATGCTTTCCCAACTGACAAGCCTCACATTGAATAGACGTGTGAGGCGAAACCAGAGGTAACACACGACGCAGTTTCTGAAGCGGTAGATGTCCAAAGCGCAGGTGCCATAGTAATGGAGAGATGGGTCCAGCAGGTAGGGATGAGGTTCCAGCAAAAGGAGTCCGGCTGAGGCGATAGAGACTGCCTTGCTCATAGCCACGCCCAATCACGTTGCCCATAAGGATGTCCTGAAAAACAAGAGAAGATGGATCAAAAATCGGTCGACACTGTAAATCCTTTGTAATTTGACTAATTGACAACAAATTCATCGAAAAATCAGGTGCATGTAACACATTCTTGAGATGCATAGATGGCATCAGTCTAATATCCCCATGAACAGTAATCGGGGAATGTGTCCCATTAGCAATAACCACTGTACGACCTGGAGAGATCTGTCTGTACCCTGTAAGTAGACTTTGATCACCACATAGATGATGTGTGGCGCCAGAGTCCATAATCCATGCTAAAGTATCTGATCCACTATTGCTAGTAAATGCATATGTGCTACCTGATGCACTGGTGGATGAAGAGGCAGATGCGGCAACATCAGAGTGGCTCTCAGGAGTAGGTGCTGAAGCAACTGGGCCAGACGGAGGAATAATGCCCCTTAGACGGGCTACAAGATCATCAAAGCGCTGATCCATAGATGACGCAGATGGGGGCTCAATCTGTTCAGTGACTCGTGCAGAAGCTGGAAAGCCATGCTTAGAGTAGCATGTGTCCTCAATGTGTCCAAAACGACGGCAAAAGGTACATGACGGTCGAGTGCGGCCTCCTCTACCACGAGGTCCACGACCTCAGAACTGATGGTGATGTCCTCGACCTCGATTTGCTGCCATGGCTGAGGTTGTTGAATTTGTAGCAGACGAAGGAACAGTGATGCGACTCAGCCTATGAAATGCTTCCTCCATAGGAGGAATAGTAGAGTCTGCCAGAATCTGGAAACGTGTTGCCTCGTACTCTGGATCAAGGGCAGCGAGAAAAACACCTACCATAGTAGCATTCCGGTAGGTCTTCTGTTGCACTGGAGTGGCTGTCAGGGACATGAAGCTATAGAGCTTCTCAAACATTCCTCGTAGGGATGTGTATAGAGAGTGTAGAGGCCGTCCATTCTGCTTGATAGTAAATATATCATGCTGGAGTTGTAGAATATTTGTCTCATTCTTCGTCTGAGAATATGTAGCAGCCAGAATATCCCACATTGCTTTGGTTGTGGGCTGATGAAGAATATCATTGGAAATCACAATTGCCAGGGTTCCAGATAGCCAAATTTTGGCATATGCATCATCTGCCTCCCATGAGGCATTGACCCAAGTTTTCTTAGCAGGCTCTTCTTCAGTAAGAATGTGCCTACGGCTTTCATGGTAGAACTGGAAACTCGTCCATACACCCGGAGTCGGATGTTCGTGACCTCTCACTTGCAATCCAGTGCTTTCTTACCAGTTGACTTCATCATACTCATGGACTGCATAGCCCACAGTTCATAATTGGAACCATCCATCTTCACAATTGGTGCTAGACCTCAAAGGCGCCGATAGATGGGATATCTGCCTTGCTTTCTTACATAGTAATAACAGAAGACTGTGGTAGTAGACTTACGATATAATCATCTACACAGACATAAACGGGTTTAGTTGCATGTGTAGACTTCAAGTAACCAAACCCATTACTTTGGAGGCACGCGCGCCTGACTTAGGGTTCTGCGTGCACAAGACTCAAGGAGGTCACACGCGAAGGGCACCCACGAGGATCACGCGCGCTCAGGGGACAGCACGTTGGGTTACCGCACAAAGATGCACGGTATGTGCAGGTCAACCGCTCAGGAGGCGCCCAAGGGGACCTTGCTTTGGGTCACAGCACGCACAGCACCCCCCCCCCCCCCGTGCGCAGGCACGGATCCCACGAGTTTTTGAGATGAAGGGCGATGGCGCATAGGCGGAGGCGGAGTGCTTGGAGACGCGCGAAGGCGCTTGGAGGCACACAGGAGCGCCCGAGGGTCGAAGACGACGCGCGCTGAGGTCGAAGGCGGTCGTGCGCTGAGGCATGCGGAGGCGCGCGGAGATGCGCAGGGGCGTGCGGAGGCGTGCGGGCTTGAGGGTATGTGAACCCCTCAGGATCCGGGTACCCGTTTACGCGCAATTCGCAAGATATCATTCACAATTATATCGCACAAGTTGTAAAAATACAGGGAAAATTTTTTCCGCGACTATGACATTCATTCTCAACACATGACCACGAGTAAAAGAGACAGACATCACCAAAATTTCTTTTCATTAATATTCATATCCATTTACAACATGTACAAGCATATTCCATGATACAACATATATCCAAATGTGACAAAAGAGATAGCATTTACATCATCATCTGAACAAAAACTAAGACAAAGTAAATCATACCGTCGGGTGTACACTATATCTCCTGGAAGCATGTATATACTGAGCGGCTACTAAACTGCAGGCTGTTTGCCTGCCACACACAATAGGAAGAAAAGGCGTCAGCGGTTGCTGGTACCTCCCAAAAACTTATATAAAATAACGGGCATTTATTATTTACAAAAGAAACAAGCAGAAAGGCGAGAGCAACTCAAATTAAGATTTAATTCTACTTGCAAATGAAAACGGTTTTCAGGTTACTTGTAAGCATCTCAAATGTTCGTAATGCATTTCTAATGACTTTCCCCCTGAACCCGGCATTTCCCATATGTAACATTATTTCGATAGCAGTTGCGTAATCATGAGTGTGTGAGGGGGAATGCATATATCATTTTCCTTAGAGATCATGTTGGTTAGTGAAAGAATGGAAAAGTTGAGATTGTAGAGATCTATTAATTTATTTAAATTCTTCGGTAGAGAGAATGGTCTTTTGATCTTAACTTCTCAATTTCTCAACTTCAATGTTTCAGATATAACTCCAGATGTTGTAGATGTAGATATGGATGATCTAGATATAGAATCGCCAGTCTGTTGGCGAAGTAACTCAAGCGGTGAAGAAGCCTGCAAATGGCTCTTCCGTCTCGCCCTCTAATTGGAAGTGCGGTCCAATAGAGGGATAGGTCTATTCTCCAACTACGCCACTGAGACGGGTGAGAGAGACTCCCTAGAAAAGTCGCTCTAGAGAAAACACAGCCCGACTAGTACGGGCAACCGAGCTCGTACGTAAAGCTGCTGAAAAACCAGGATCCCCCGCCTGGGCATCCTAAAAGTCAGGGTCAGCGGAACCGGTCTAAAGTCGGGATCCCAACGAGGCGTAAAAACACTGCGAGCTCGCGTAAAAACCGAAATGGGACTGGGATCCTAGACCCGCGCACTTGGCGGCCGCTGCCCAAACTGGGCTTCCTTTCTTCCGCCCAGGTGAGGGTCACCGCCCCCTCGCACGATCATGGTAAAGATCGCCATGATCGGCATAATCAAATTATTTGTCACCACCAATTTACCATCATCTTTTTCTTGATTCCTTATTTCCTTTATGACATGTAGGATGTTCGCTGTACTTGCATAACATTTGCATCAATTAAGTGAGTTGGATCCTTAACCATGATTTGAATATAACTAAGGGATTTTCAAAACTGATCTGCCTCTAGTATCAGATGTTGTATCCCTGGACAGAAACAAAACTTATGAACAATAATAAAGATGTGTGTATGTGTGTGTGCGTACTTGCTCATAAAGATGCGGTCATAATTGGCGTGATCTTTTGATGGTGTCCTATGCATCTTCATGCTATATATTAGCATCTTCATCAACCAGGATTGTTTTAGTAGTGCCAACAATTCACGATCTTCAAACAGTTGATCAATAAAGATTGAAGTCAAGAATCCGGCCATGGGAAAGGCATTATTTCATAAACTAAGATCAAATCATGTAATTTTGTGCACATCAGACTTGTTGATGATAATTGATCTGTCAGGCTCTCCATCAGCATACACACATATGCACTCAGTACATATGAACTCAGATATTGCACAAATTCATAATGATAACAACGATCTATAAGAATTACGCATTTTAAGAAAACGACATATTTGAAATTTTGTGTTTGATCTTTCTGGTTTGTCCAATATTTAAGCTCCTCAAGATCATGATAAATAGTTACCGAGAATCAACAAAGTATGGTTGAATATCAGAATAACAGAAGCTGGGTGCTTCTGGGTCACAGATCGATAATATCCCAGTATCATTACAATTTAAAGTACATGATTTCTTTTGTGGATATCTTAGTGAATTTAGCTGAATCTCCCCAAGATAATAGTTTGTTCAGTCTTCCCAATATACATGTTTATAACAAATCTTAAACTTTAACTTTAAGGACGGTACAATAATTAAATTCCTTTTTGTATGTATACAATTTAATAATTAGACAATAAGTAAATCTTAGTTTAATAACAACTCCAAGCTTTGATTTCTGCCATATTATAGGATAATCAAATTTAATTCTATAACCTTTCTCCACTCTTCCAATCCTTTGTCAAGTAACTTGAGACAGAAACACTCATAATAGAAGGAAAACTTTCTCGTCGATATATATATAATCCCTAGAACAACAGTTATCAACTTATCATTTTACATGTGCCTGGATCCATAAGAATAATGTCCCTGAAATCACATGGAATTTCACCGATTAAACATATTGGGGACAAGGCATCCTTGTTCCTTATCCTTCAACCTAATGAGTGCTTCTTACTAAGTAAACTAAAAAAAAACTTTTGAACAAGAACAACGTTACTGAAATCTTGTAATATGAAGTTCACTGACCAGACAGGAACAATCCGTCATTCTTTATTATCCTAACTTAACAACTGCAGCATCTTACCGACCAACTAGTCTCAGATATAATTGATAAGAATAATGTCATTAGAATTCCTGAAACATAAGTTCCCAACCCAAACAAGAATCATAAACAACGATACTTATTCCTCATCTTCCAACCTATCGACCACACCTAAGAACAATGTCATTGAAATACTTTGAACCAATAAGCAATATCATCCAACTCTGATTAATAGTCTCCCCCCCTTTATATGAATTTCAAGTGTAGATAAGAGAATCACAGTATTCTTTCTTCAATCATATAAACAAAATATGTATTAATTTTATATATGATAGCAAGGGAGTGAATGATCGGAGCATGCATGGCATCAAAAAGCGGGATGAGGAGTGTACCTTGATCTCTTTAAGATTGAAGAAAATCCTGCATGCAAGATTGGAATTAGAGCAAGGATCTCCAGCAGCTCTAAATTAGATGAACTGGAGCAGGAGCTTTGAACCAGAAGCTGCTGACATGCTGTATGCTGATAGCAGAACTCGAATATGAGAAAAGAGGTAGAAATCGGGAAAGGTGATTTGCGTCTTGGAGAAAAAACGAAAGAGGTAGAAAGGTTGGGGGATGGTATTTATAGAAAGTGGGAGGCGACACATTTTCCTTTTGTTTTTGCCAAATGGAAAGGCGAAAAGTGCCATCTGCACACTGTTGGAGTTAGCAGGCAGTGAGCTGGAATTTGATTTAAAGAAAATTCTATTTATTATATATATATTTAAATTACTTTTTCTCTCTTACTTGAGATACGTACTTCATCCGTACTCGCTCCTTGAGTCTCGGATTCGAGTGCTTAATATCTTATTTTGATCGTCTCAAAATGACGGTCAATATGAGTATAATATTGATATACTTTCGGTTGGGTTTTGAACCCCCGAATTTTTTTCGGATACGGCTTTTGCTTAAGATTAAATTTTGTAATTTAGAATTCATATGACCTCCGATTGACGAACGGTCAATTCCGTTGATCTTGTATCGTCGAATCGGATCTAATGGTGGTCTTGGTTTATTCCGCGGTTTCCGAATTTGCGTCGCGGCTTTTCACGGCGCGCAATACAAAGTGACCGATTTTTGGTCGATTTCGTCCGAACGACTTTTGATTCATGATTAATTGATCGTTTTAAGTTGTTTAGTATTGACCGATAATGTTTTTGGGTTCATTAGACCCAAAATCGGACGACTTCGGGTTTGATTGGAAACCGGATGCTACAGGGTAGGGCTAGGGTTAGGGTTTGGCTCGAGAACTCCGGTCTAGAACCGTCGCTCTGATATCATGTTGGGAAAATAAGAGAACTTGTTTATTCCATCAGCCCTAGGCTCTCTTATATGGGAGAGTAGCCTATGGGTAAACTACATAAAGAGTCCAATGGGAAAGTAAAATAACAATAAAGATATATAAGTAAATAATATATATCTACAGGGACTAAGGAGGAGAAAATTCGAAGGGCATCAACTATCATGGATATCTTCAGGGATATTTTGGGCCTTTATATGAACAGGGATAAGTCGGTGGTGGTGCCCTTCGGTCTTAAAGAGGAAGAGGCGCAGTGTGAATTTGGGTTGCTCGACGGTTGCGTTGCCAATCACTTACTTGGGGCTCCCATTGGTGGTCGGGAGGCTGAAGGCTGAGGATTGGAGGATGTTGCTGGAGAGGTTGGAGGAAAGGCTGATGGGGTGGAAGGAAACGCTACTTTCGAAGGGTGGGAAGTTGGTGCTCCTGAAGCACATTCTCTCGGCCATTCCAATTTTCTTTTGTTTCATTGGGTCCTTGCCTGCAGGAATTTGTACCGGGATTGAGGTTCTGATGAGGAGATTCTTTTGGTCGGATGGACGACATGTGAAAAAGGGTGTCAACCTAGTGGATTGGAGCAACGTGATTGCGACAAAGAAGGACAGCATAGGATTGTTGCATTTAGGGGACATGAACAAGACGTTTATGGAAAAATGGGTGGTGCAAATGTGGGTGAAGTCGCAGGACTTGGTGTATCGCTTATTCAGGAAGATTTACAGTATTACCGTGTCATTGGAGGTGGTCCCGAGCCGGCTTCCATCATCTATTTGGAGGGGGATTACGGCGATCGTCCCTAGGATTGCCTCTAGATTGAGACCGACTTTGGGGGATGGCTCAAGCTTTTGGTTCTAGAGGAATAACTGGACGGGGATGGAGTGTTGGGGGAGTGTTTCCCGTGACTTGTGAGGTTGGTGGCTGACAGTAAGACATGCGTGCAGGAGGTTTGGGATCGTGAGGCTTGGTGTCCAACATTTCTATCTGGCTTATCAGAGCAACGGTTCGAGGAGTTCCTCTCTCTGCAGACAGAGCTGCTTCAGAGCGATCACCCATCGTCGGGAAGAGATCATTTTGTATGAGGAGATGGAAGATTTTCGGTGCATAAGTCATATCATTTTCTGATGCAGCGTGACCCCAAATTATAGGGCCACATTTATTTAATTAATTAGTAGTCAATTTTATTTACGTTTTTAGTGGTCGTAATGGTCTAATTGAATAATTGAGGTCGCATGTGATCTCAACATTTATTTCGTAGATTTTAATTGCAATTTTGGTCAATTAATTAGTTAGAGTCTAATTAGAGTAATTAGAGGTCAATTGGAAGTTGTCAGAGTCCAATTAGGATAAAGTTGGTTGTCAATTTTAATTTGTTTACTATTTTTGTAAACCATCTCTCCTATATAAAGAGATGGTAGTCCAATATTTTTATTCAGTCAAGTATGAATTAAAATTGAGTTTATCTCATTATCCCTCTCTCTCTTCTCCCTCCGCGGTCTTCGCGTTCTTCTTCTTCAACCCCTCGTTACCGACGAGATTTCTCTTCTCAACCCTCCATATTTCTCTTTTCAACCCATCTATTTCTTCCACCAAAATCCACCATAACAAAAAAATATTATTTATCGACGCCGCGAAAAGCATATTTGCATCATTTGGTATCAGAGCATGGATATTGAGTCGTTCCTACGATTCAACGATCCCGTGGCATATTGGCGTCTCAAGCTTGATCTCAACCGCATATCTCATGGGCCGCATGCACGTTCGCGTCAACGGAAGTACAAAAAGCGTCTTACGGCATCCCTGAAGGTTCAAGCATGGCTGGACGCGCTAACCGACAAAGAAGACGTCGCCGACGAGGACGAATCGGCCGCTGTCCAGGAACGCCCAGATCTGAATCTACCAACAACGGCGGCCCCAAGCGCAGCCCCAACCCCTCCGCCGGCTCCCCAGGCCGCCCAGATCCTCGCCGCCCTACCGGCGGTCCCTCCCGCAGATCCGGCGACCCCATTCCCGTCCCCAGCCTCGCCAGCGCCGTCCCTCACTCCCGCGCGCCCCGCCACACAGGACCCTCTCCTCCTCCCCGCCACCCCGTGCCCCTACGGCCACCTCCCAGGTACCTGCGTCAACCCCACCCCAGCCCCGTGCGCCCTCAGCCCCTCAGGCCTCACCGCCATCGCCCCAACCCCGCACACCAATCCCCATCGCCTCCGGCGCCCCACTTCCCCACGCCCGCACCCGCATCCCCATCGCCTACTCCCCCCTCTTCCTCCCGCAGATCTCCCCAGCCCCCCCCCCTCCTCCTCCGACACTTCCTCACGCCCCCACCCCTGCTGCCACCACCCCCAACCGCAGCGCCAACCCTTGGTGCACGGTCCCTCACCACCGGACCCCACGAGCCCTCCCTCGCCATCTCCCCATTCCCCCTCCGCCCCACCTGCGCCTCACCCAAAACCCTGGCGAGACCCCCCCTCCGCACCGCGCGCAACCACAGGCGCGCGCACCAGCCCCTCGCCTCGTGGTCGCCGCCCCCTCGTCATCCAGTCCACTGGCTCGCGGCCACCGCCCGACCGCTGGAGGTCGCTAGCCGCCCCTTCGCCCCTGCAACGCAAGCCCGCCGCCGCCTCTGCCATCTCGCATCGCGCCTCTCGTGGGGAAGAAAGACAACCCTATCGAGAGGGAAGGAAATCGAATCCCTGGAATTGTGGGATTGGAAATTTAGCTGGGAAAATTGCAAAGAAAATTTCCCTCAAATCCATATTTGCAAGAAGGTCCAAAGCCATAGAAATGTGAGGAAAATTGAGGGGGTACGAAAATTGCAGGGACGCCCCCCAATTGGAAAAGACTACAGACGTAACACGGAAAATGATCGCATTTGGGGAAATTGAAGCCCCAATTCAAAGATGATTTCTCCAACGATCCACCTACACCACGCAATTCGTCAGGAGCCGAATTTTTAAAGCGGTGGAGAGTTGATGCAGCGTGACCCCAAATTATAGGGCCACATTTATTTATTTAATTAGTAGTCAATTTTATTTACGTTTTTAGTGGTCGTAATGGTCTAATTGAATAATTGAGGTCGCATGTGATCTCAACATTTATTTCGTAGATTTTAATTGCAATTTTGGTCAATTAATTAGTTAGAGTCTAATTAGAGTAATTAGAGGTCAATTGGAAGTTGTCAGAGTCCAATTAGGATAAAGTTGATTGTCAATTTTAATTTGTTTACTATTTTTGTAAACCATCTCTCCTATATAAAGAGATGGTAGTCCAGTATTTTTATTCAGTCAAGTATGAATTAAAATTGAGTTTATCTCATTATCCCTCTCTCTCTTCTCCCTCCGCGGTCTTCGCGTTCTTCTTCTTCAACCCCTCATTACCGACGAGATTTCTCTTCTCAACCCTCCATATTTCTCTTCTCAACCCATCTATTTCTTCCACCAAAATCCACCAAAAAATTGTTATTTTCCAACGTCGACGCCAAAACCTATTTGCATCATTTTCTGGTGGAGGATGGGGAGGAGGTGTGGGCCGACATGAGGTTCATTTGGTGGTGCAGGGTTCCTAACAGAGTCAAGGTTTTCTTGTGGCTCTTCAGACTTCGGAGGATTCTTACCAAGGTTCGACAGGGGCATTTGATTGTCTTGGAGGTGCAGCGAGCTGAGGGAGGATTCAGATCGCTTATTCTTCTCTTGTCCTCTCTCCCAGGAGATCTGGACTCGGGCAAGCATCATGTGTCTTGCATGGAGTGACTGCTCTGCTTTTTGGCGGGATATCCGTGCGGCGTGCGGATCAGGCCATGAGGATTACGTGTACCTATTTGCGATGGTGTGGCGATTTGGTGCGCCAGAAACAAGGTCAACTTTGGGGGGAAGGGTTTAATGTGGATAATGTAATGGGACATTGTAGGGCACTCTGTGTGTCATAGTAAATGTAAAATGATGTAACTTCTTTCTATTTCCCTTTCTTCTTATATTTATATATATAATAGATGGTGGTTCCTACTGTGGGACACCACTCTATTTTTCTTCAAAAACAATTGGAACTTAAGTCCAAATCTGTATCCACCAACATCATAGATATGTATCAATATCCTTTTACAAACGGATACAATGATGGTTGGATAGGGATATATCAGTATCTGGTTGTGTCTCTAAAGGAGAGTCTTGGCATGTTCAATGGCATTTTGTACATAGTATTTCTCCTGACAGGATAATACAGCATTACATGTCAATTAAATCTCCCACATGAGAGAAAAAGGATGTATTTTCTCTGCCTTCGATTTGGAATATGTCCCTAAGGATGATCAAAATCCCTCAACGCTAGGGATGTAAATGGCCAAATACAGATATAGGCTTTCCATGTCCTTATCCATTTTAAAATCTGAATATGGATACGGGATTGGATATCTTACAGATATTGACAATTTCAAATATATCCTTAAATGGGATACGAAAATGGAAAATCATAATTCAGAAACGAATGTTTAACAAATAGATATAGATTCTCCTACAGCAACAATAATAAAGCTGTCTCCTGCATTATGTAGGGTCGGCTACATGATTTCTTTGCCTCCATTCAGATAATCTCCTTCCAACACTTTTTGGGCATTCCTCACCATCCTTTATCTGGCTCAATATCACAAATCTCGCATCTTCCAACTGGCACATCAGGTAGATCTTCTTTGCAAATTGTGGAACCACATTAAGCAATTCTCTCTCATCTTATCCTCAATTGGAGCTACGAATACGGATTAGCCTACTGATAATAAATTCCTCCTAAATTAAGGTCAATATAAATATTTTTGTGAAGTTGAAATTGATGGTCAATTAAATTATAATACAAATAAAATAAAAAGGAAACTAAACTACCATGTTAAACTAAATAAGTTTACAATAAATAAATACATAGTATAAGATATATTTGGGTAAATTACAAAAAAAGGCACAACTATGCCTCTATTCCCAATTAAAGGCCTCATTTTCAAGTGTTATAGTGTACTCAACTTTCAACTTAATGCTTTAACATCATCATAGATGGATCGTGTAAGCTTTTAGAAGCTCGTATTTGAGATGTGTTAGAGTATGTAATAGATAAGTAATTGGATCTCTCCAAGATCCAATTATTATGCTCTCATGTTTAGTCTCACATCATCTATAAGTGCGACTCCGGTCTGTCCGTGGGGCTATATAAGAAGCCCTGCACCTCATGTAATCTTTGAGAGATCCATAATGCAATAGCAGGCCCTAGAGGCCTTATCATGTAGTTTCATTACGTTCCTCAAGTAGGGTTCCACATAAATTTAGATCTGCTTTCATGTTTGGTCCCACGTCATCGATAAGCGGGGCTATGGTGTGTTTGTAGGGGTATATAAGAAGCCCCACACCCCATGTAACCATTGAGAGATCCATAATGCCAATCGGCAGTAGAGGCCTTCTCCTGTGGTTTCATCCCACTCCTCACGGAGTAAGGCTCCACATAAATTCAGAGTGCTCAATGTTCTTATTGTTTTTATTATCGATTCTACTTCCATGTTACTTATTTTAACATGGTATCAGAGTGGATTTAATTTTAGGGTTTATTTTTTGAAGATTTATTTTGATTATGTTCATGTTTGTTGATATACGAAGATCTGCTCGAGTTTGAGAAAATTGTGTTCCACATAGTTTGGTTCTAGGGTTTAAATTTTATTCAACAATATTGAAATTTTTTTCATGTTCTAAAGTTTCTTGATTCAAGCCGCAGCCAACGCCGTCGTGTTCGATTGCCACATTCTTGTTCAAGTTTTGAAAATCCAACGGGTCATCACCAAGTTCTATGGTTTATGATGAAACCCTAATTATGCACGGTACAGAGGTGGCAACCACCTAGCAAGTTCATCATCCTTCTAGGATTCCTAAAACCCTAGGTTTCCAGGCCGCATCTGCATGCACGATCTCCCAAGGGTGTGCACAATCTTCATATCCAAGGCATGCACAAAATTTCCCCTCGCTAGGAACTTCATAGAGAAGGAGAGAGATTTACTATCGATGTTGGAAGTTGCCCAAAGAACCAGTGCGGAGGTGGCGATGGCAACTCTCAAACTCGCCATGGACAATATAAGAATGCCTTGAAACCCTAGTCAAGTTGCCATGATGTCCCCATCATCAACAGTGCCCCATCTTTGAACATGACTCGAAAATTCGACAAAATTTCCATTTCCCCAAGTTGGCGAAACAGATTCCGCAACAACAAAACTTGACATGACTTCTTTGCATTTCATGACTTTGATCAAAATGGGTGAAATATCGAAATGTTACCGATATTTCTGTTTCCCCAAGTCACCAACATGCTAGCGAAATTGACATTTAAGTCATTGTCTTCAAACACCTCCAGCGGTCAGGAACCCTAGTCATATTCCCCAACTCCCAGTCGCAGATCATGTGCCCCAATTCCATCAACACGACAGCAAGCATCTCCATGCAGTGTCCCTGCAGCCTCCAAGCCACAAAGTAAACTTCAATGCATTTTTCTCTCCATTGCCAGCTACTATCGAAAGAAGAAGCCTATGCAATGAGGTGTTACAGTAGTACAACAAATTGCAAGGCCTTAAATATATGTTTCAATCATCATATCGACGACAGGTCGAGATGAAATTTCAGCTAAAACTCAATTGAATTTCTGTCGTAATTTCGGCCATTTTGGTCATATCATGAGCCCTAGAGGTTGAAATTACAACCATTTCGGTCGAATCACATGTTGAAACCGAAATTTGATCGAATTTCGATAAAATTTGTATGGGAGAAAGGGGAGTGAGAGCATGGCATGATCTTCTAACTAGGGCGTATCTAAAGGCATTCTATCATGTGCAACACCCTCTACTCGTGACTCCTCAAAAAGAGATCTCTTCTCTGGGGTTCCTATAAGTGAACCGATCCCAAGTCCCCGTAAGATGAAGCGAATTTGAGCAGAGATTGCATATTAATATTAGTATACTCTCTTTTGAGAGTGAAGATCTCCATGTAATTTATGTAACGATCTATAGTCAATACTAGGAAATTTATGGCATAGTTATTTCTAGAAACCGTCATGGAGAGACCTCTTCTCGAGGGAAATGGTGCATATGGCACATTTTCACTTTATTTGACGATTCTCCAATTTGGTCCAACCCCCTTGCGAGTAGAGGTAATTAAAGAAATGCCTTGAAGCACAACTTTTTTTTGTTGAACTTTTATTTCTTTATTGCAATTTGAGCCCCACTCTGAGCACTTATTTGGATTCTAATTCTCTATTTATTTCCAGAACTGTAGTAAAGGTATATCAACTTTGATTCAAGTAAACTATTTCTCGGAGCAATTAAATTTCTAACATGCAAAGATTCTCCACAAAAGAAACTGCATTCTAAGCTAGACAAATGGCTCATAAAAATTAAAAATGACTTTGCCCTCTGGGTTCTAAACTAGTACATGGTATCATTTAAGTCTCCAGAAACTGTCCACACTAGACATATTTTGTTCCTTCCTTTCTCTTAACCAAAAATTGTCCATACTAGACACATTTTGTCAATGACTGAGAGGGGCGATGAGGAGGTGTTGGGTCGATGATGATGGAGTTGCTTATGCGATGTGCGTGAAGGTGCGGAACTGAGAGGGACTCGCTTCCTCCTCTTACTGTCGTGTGGCAGATCTTGGCTCGAGGAAGAAGGCCTCGACATGGCTTCAAGGCTGCTACTGCTTGAAGATGGGACCGTTTTTCTTTGGAAGCTCTAGTCTTGTCGGTGGAGAGGAACTAGGATAGCTGAGGAGTTAAGCAGTGAAGGAAGTCGTTGGACTCCACTAGAAGGTTACGCTCGATGATTTGAAATAGATGGATGACCACGCACAGAATCAAGGCAAAGAGATCAAATCGATGGTGTTAGGCTGCGTTGTTGCTCTTGTCCCAGCAATGGAGAGTAGCTCAAGGTCGAGAACCATGGCTTGGGGTTACACAGAAGGCAATAGTGGATAAGGGGATTGAAAGGAAGAGGGGTGTGTTCGAGGCTCGTTTGGGCATGAAGGTTCGAGCTTTCCTCCATCCACAGCATTGGGAGGAGGTGGTAGGATCCAAGGAGGGAAGAGGTGAAGAGATTGAGGTGAAAGTGGTTCTCGATGAGGATTTGGGTGTACAGAAGAACAAACAGGGGGTTTTTGTATATTTGTTTAGCAGCGGTAAATTTTTGATTAATCAAATCACATAATCCACTGGAAAATTTCAATAAAAATCACTGTTAAATCCGCAATAGGCGGTTTATCCGTGAAAATATAATCGTTTTGATGATTCGTGGATAAATGAAGGTAGAATGAGGAGAGAGAAAATAAGAAGATTAGAATGGAGGAAGAAGAAGGGAAGAGGAAGAAGAGGAAATTACCTGGGCAGTGAATGGATGATGCCTGGGGAAAGGAATGGGGACCTGTAGCATATGGAGAAGGTGGAGGCCCTATGGGGATTCCTCCTGTGCCATGAGGAATCTGAGGAAGAAGATGGCTTGGAGATGGATTTGGTCACTGGATATGGATTCAAGCGAGAGGAAAGTGATATGAGGAGCGCTGGTGGCGAGTGAAGGCGAGTGGAGCGGCGAAGTGGGCGAGGTCGGAGGCTGGTGCTCCGTCATGTGGGGATGATGCGGAGGGGAAGGGGGCAGTTCATGGGTTCGTTGCTGGGCATTCGCTGCTTGTTGAGGGAGGAGGGAGGCGAGCGAGGGGAGAGGAAGAGTGGGTGCAGGTATCGCATAAGAAGTTGGGTAAGCGATGTTTTAGGTGCGGTGAGCGGGGCCATGTTGCCTCCCTTTGTCGACTCCCGCCTCGCTGCTATGCTTGTGGCAAGGAGGGTCATCGAAAAGCGTCCTGCTGGTCCTTTGATGGTCATCGTTGTTCTTCCTTGCCTGGTTTGAATGCTCGCTCGGGGGTGCATGGGTGCACTGTGACACCGGAGAAGGTTCGCTTGGGCCCTGCTGATGATAGGGGGGCTCGCTCTTATGCGCAGGTGGTGGGTGACGCGGAAGGCAAGGAGGTTGCCAACGGTGCCTCAACGGTTTTGAACGTTGCGGGGGAGACGTCGCCCTCGGTTCTTGGTTTGCATGGGAAGGTGGTGCTTGGGGAGGACGTGCATGAGAAGGTGGTGCTTGGAAAGGCGGTGCGCGAAGTGGGGGTACACGATCAGGTTTGCTCCGTTACGGCTGTGGGGCTTGCACGCCGGGCTGGTGTGGCTTGGGATTCTGTAAGGTCCCACCTTTTTGGCTTTCTGGGCCCTCGCTTCATGGGGGATTTCCAAATTCTTGATTTTTCGCGTTGCTGCGTTCGTGGTCTCTCCCCGGAGCAACGGGAAAGGCTTATATGTAATGGTGATTCCGAAGATGTTGTTTGGAGAATGTTGCGGGTGGCTGATGGTGCCTCCTCAGATACTGACGTTTGTGTGGCGGAGCTGCGTGGTGTGCCATTTCTCTCTCGAACAGTCCCCTCTCTGTCCAAGGTGTTAGACCATGGGGGGAAATTCCGGCAGTTGTGGATGATGGTCTTTCGCCGGGTGCGGATTGGAAGATCACTCGGATTCTCTTGGAATTTTCAAAGGGCTTTCTTCGCAATGTGGTTGGGAAGGTCTTCTTCGGCACGTTGAAAATTGGCTGGTGGCGCTTCATGGCGGAGCTTTCCGTCCTCGCACCGTCGTCGGCGCCGGCGGCTGGCCCTTCGCGTTCGGCTACATTCGTCGGTTTTGTCGGCTCGGGGCTTGGGGTGTCGCCTCGTCTTCCGGTTGCCAGGTGGCATGCGTTGGGGGATATTCCGAGGCATCGCCAGATGGGAAGGACTTTTCTGGTCCCTTCGAGTTGTCTCATCGGGTGTTGTGCCTGGCATCTGAAAGGGGCGGTTTGTTGGATTTTGTAACATCCGGTTTCCAATCAAACCCGAACTCGACCCGATTGGGGTCCGATTAACTCAATAAAGTTGTTGGTCAATGCCAACCAACCTAAAACGATCTATTGATCATGAATCAAAAGTCGTTCGGGCAAAATCGACCATAAATCGGTCGCTTAGTAATGCGCGCCGCGAAAAGCCGCGATGCAAATTCGGAAATCACGAAACGAACGGAGACCGTCATGAGATCCGATTCGACGAAACAAGACCAACGGAATCGACCGTTCGCCAATCGGAGGTCGTTTGATATTTTTAAATCGTAAAATTTAACCTTAAACAAATCCGTATCCGAAAATTTCGGGGGTTCAAAACCCAACCGAAAGTATATCAATATTATACTCATATTGACCATCGTTTAGAGACGGTCAAAACGAGGTATTACTCGTCGAAATCCAACGCCCGAGGTATAAATACGATCCAATTTTTGTATAAAAATAATAATAATTAATTAACAAAAATTTAAAGTTCTGCTACTATAGCAGACTCGGTAAAAAAAATAATTAATCAAAAAGACTGTCTGTGGTAGTAGACGTCGGCAACTACAAACAGCTATTATATTTCTTCTCCACCTGGCCTTATATTCCCCAAATGGTCCTTATCTTATATCCACGTGGCCTAATCTTCCCTTACACATGGCTGGATTTAAAACCTTTCCTTTTTCTATATAATACCCAACACACTTCCTATCTCTGCCGATAAGTCCCAGCCGAGTGAAGAAGAGAGCCTCTGCTCTCACTCTCACCAATTTGCAGATACTAACCCTTGGTGGAAGACCTTCATCGTTGCTGACCAAACAATTGGGAAAGCAACAGCTGCAGCACAAAGCTGTGTCCAAAAGCTCACCAAGGTACCTTCCTATGTCCCTTCTATTGCTGCCAGGCATGATATTCACCTTGATTTCCTGTTGTTGCTACTAGATTTAAGTTCCATTACGGTTTCTTGCAATTGATTTGCATGACTTGAATAATCAAATTCTGATTTAAAGTTGAATCATCTACAATCCTTTGCATCGAATGAAAGAACTGCACAGTTCTTCTTTTCCCTCTTCACTGCTTGATATGTATAATCCAATTTCTCCTCTTTTTCTTTAAACCCTATTTTCAATCCAATGTTGGGTTTTATGTCTCACACAAATTCTGGTCAAATTGGATATGCACGGATGAGCTCAATTTCATGAAACCTAGGAATCCTACCTATAGCTTTATTAAATAGAATAAAGGTTGAAGATGTGTGAAATGATACAAGAAATCCCTTTAGAAATGCTGTGGAGGGCTACTGTAACGAAGGATTCGAAGAATAGAATTATATAGTGCTGCTTCAAGACAAATGCATAATTTCTCACAAGTATAGCCTTTCTTGGAAATTCCAGTTCGTAATCTCAGACTTATGTTGTCTACAAATATCAGAATTTAATGAATAAACATTTGACATAACAGTAGCTTAACACCTCAAGAAATTTAAGACCATTGGGTATATAATAGAATTAGTTACAAGTAATATGTTCGGAGTATTACACAGGACACAGGTGGGTTAAATTGTAGGTGCATGCATCAGATTTCCTTCTCTTTTGCCTGACAAGTACATTTCCATTGAATATTATGATTTAGAAAATTAGGTTAGCATGAATTTTTGTTCATGGAAATAAGAACACTTA